>JAVFHW010055326.1:0-20914 GCA_032159205.1 Eurystomus glaucurus suahelicus | reverse complement strand
CTCAATGCCACTGTCAATATCATTTATGAATATATTAAACAACACTGGTCATAGCACAGACCTCTGAGGGACACCACATGTTACCTTCTTCCATCTGGACATCAAGCCATTGACCATCACTCTCTGGATGTGACCATCCAGCCAGTTCTTTATCCACTGAACAGTCCACTCATCAAACCCATAACTCTCCAACTTTGAGATAAGGGCGTCGTGCGGGTCCATGTCAAAGGCCTTTCAGTAGTCCAGATGGATCACATCCATACGTTTCCCCTTTTCGACTGATGCAGTCACTTCATTGTAGAAGGCCACTAGGTTGGGCAGGCAGGACTTCCCCTAGTAAATCCATGCTGACTACCTTGGATTACCTCTCTGTCCTTCATGTGCCTTAGCATGTCCTCCAGGAGGATCTCTTCCATGATCTTCCCAGGCACAGAGGTGAGGCTGGCAAGTCAGTAGTTCCCAGGGTCATTTTTTTTACCCTTTTTAAAGATGGGTACGATATTTCCCGTTTTCCAGTCGCTAGGGACTTCACCTGACTGCCAGGACTTTTCAAATATTTTGGAGAGTGGCTCAGCAACTACATCAGCCAATTCCCTCAGTACTCTGGGATGCATCTCATCAGGTCCCATGGACTTGTGTGTGTTGAGGTTCCTCAGATAGTCACAAACCTCGTCTTTGCTTACAGTGGGAGGGACTTTGTCTACCTGGTCCCTGTCTTGTGGGCCATCAGCTGGAGGGCTGTGAGGAGAGAGGTTGCCAGTGAAAACTGGGGCAAAAAAGTTGTTGAGTACCTCAGCCTTCTCCTCGTCCATTGTTACTACGTCATTGTTTATCACCAGGGCGGGTACACCTTCTTTGAACTTCCTTTTCTGATTTAGATACTTATAGAATCCCTTCTTGTTTTTCTTTGTATCCCTTGCCAAGTTCAGCTCTAGCTGCACCTTGGCCTTCCTGACTTTGTCCCTACGTAACTGGGCAGCATCCCTGTATTCCTCCCAGGATACCTGTTCCTATTTCAACTGTTTGTGCAGTTTCATCTTGTTCTTTGGTTCAACCAGCAGTTCTTGACTCTGCCATGCCGGTCTTTTTCCTTTCTTGCCTGATTTCCTGCACATGGGTTTTGAGAGCTCTTGCACTCTATGGAAAGCCTCCTTAAAGATCTGTCAGCTCTGCTCTGTTCCTTGATCCCTGAGGTCTGCCTCGCAAGGGATCCTGCTGATCAACTCCTTGAAGAGCTGGAGGTTTGCTTTCCTAAAATTTAGGGTGCTGACTTTGCTTTTCATCTGTCCTTTACCCCTTAGGACAGTGAACTGCACTAGTGCATGGTCACTGCAGCCCAGGCTGCCTCCAATCTTGATGTCCCCAACGAGTTCACTCGCACTGGTCACCATTAGGTCTAATATCACATCCTCTCATGTAGGGCTGTCAATTACTTGCTTAAGAAATTTATCATCCAGGCACTCCAGGAATCTCCTGGATTACCTACAGCTTGTCATGCTACTTTGCCAGCAAATGTCAGGGTGGTTAAAGTCCCCCAGCAGGATGAGAGCCTGCGAGTGTGATGTTTCTTTGGAGCTGGAGTAAGAAGGCTTCATCAGTAGGCTCTGCTTGATCAGGTGGCCTTTAGTAAACACCAACCACAAGGCTCCCTTTGTTGTCATGATCCCTAATTCTTACCCATAGCCTCTCAACCTTCTCATGGCTATTCTTCAGGGACAGCTCTTCACAGTTTATCCATTCCTTAACATAGAGGGCAACACCCTCACCCCTTCTTCCATGCCTGTCCCTTGTAAATAGCCTGTAGCCTTTGATAGCCACACTGCAGTCATAGGATTCATCCCACCAGGTTTCAGTAATAGTCACTACATCATAGCCTTCCTGTAGCATGGTAGCTTCCAATTCCTCTTGTTTGTTGCTCATGCTGCGTGCATTGGTGTAGAGGCACTTCAGCTGGGCTGCTGGACATGTCACCTTCATAGAGGGACACCCCTTTATTTCTCTAAGATGTTTCATGGCCACTACCCTGTTGGTTCCTGTTTCCTCAGAAGCCCCTGGCTCATCCATGTTAAGCTTTGCCTGTACTGCACTTTCTACGTCATGCCTCAGGGCAGCAGGTTTAAGGCCCTTACTGTCACCCCTTCCCTCCAGCCCTGGTGTGTCATCCTGCCTCTTTGGATACATAATCTCAATATTATTATTATCCCTCTCCCTGTTCCCATCTAGTTTAAAGCCCTGTCAATCAGCCCTGCAATCTCTTGAGCAAAGACCCTTTTCCCCGTTTGAGAGAGATGTCTCCTGTTTAAGATCAGCATTCCTGGTGCTGCGTTGGCCATCCCATTATCAAAAAACCCAAAATTGTGGTGGTGACACCAGCCCCAGAGCCATGTGTTTATAGACTGTATCCTCCTGTTCCCTCCATTGTCGCTGCTTTCAACTTGAAGAAGGGATGAAAAAATAACCTGTGCTCCAGATTCTTTTACCAGCCTTCCCAAGGCTCTAAAGTCTCTCTTAATTGTCCTTGGACTATGTTCTGCCACCTTATCTCTGCCTGCATGAAAAATTAGTAGTGGATAATAGTCTGAGGACCTCGCTAAGATAGGAAGCTTCGTAGCGATGTCCTTAACTCATGCTCCAGGAAGACAGCAGACCTCTCTGTGATGAGGGTCCACATGGCATACTGGACCCTCTGTACCCTTTAGAGCAGTGTCTCCTATGTGTTTATTATTTCAAAATAATTTCTATGCTTCTTTTTAAGGCATTATACTATTTATCAATAACCCATCTCTTGATATTTCTAACCACAAGATCATACCTTCTCCATTTTTACCAGTGGCTGGCATCAGCAGTCGCAGGCTAGCCTCACCTTTTTCTTTTCTGGTTTCAGATGGTGTAGAAATAACCTGCACTGTAAACAAGAGATTTCTAGACTAAATAGGATCTTTGTACTTCCCTGTTCTCCAGGTCATCAGGACCAGCTTACTTATAGAGCATCCTAGAAGAGTCTAGATAATAACTATCTGCAAAGAGCAGTTTTGTATTCATCCCGTCTTGCTTCAGGCATGTTTCTGGCATGCACTTGTTTGCCTGTCACTCTTACAGAAAAAAATGTGTGCGCTCTGGTCTGGTGGGAGATTTCCCAGTGCTTAAGAATCAGCCACCCTGCTGGGGTTCACTCTGTAATCAGAAAGCTATTAGCTAGCCCAAATGTGTTGAGTATGAATACTTTGGTACCCAAGTGAATTGCAGCTCGCTAGGCAGTTTCATGTTGGCTGCACCGCATTCATGAGTGGGAAATTTATTTGTTGATGCATTTCGCTCAGTGGGTTGCCTAATTAAACTTGCAGATTTTCCATCAGTTAAAAAAGATAAAAGATTCTATTCTAAGTCCTAATGCTTTTATTAGAACTTTCCAGCATATATAAAACATAATTAACTACCAGTTGAAGTGCTAGGGCCTGAGTTGTAGGCCCCAGGTTGGAGTTGTTCTGTGGATGAGTCACAACCTAGCAGAATGTTTTGGTTTTTCTATTGGCTTCATGTTCCAGAGGCAGAACCTGGCCCACCTGTGTCTCTGTGGCTCCACCCTCACCCAGGTGGTCATGGTTGGGGTGGTGGGCGAGGCCAGGATTGTATAAACCGGGAGCTGATTAGTCAGAGGAGCTTCCTGTTGGGTGTGGCTTCTGTTGGTGTTGGCTGCATCTTGCTTGAGCTCTCTTGGTGCTGTCCTTCCATGTGAAGGGCCACTGAGGGAGCCGTCTCTGTCTGTTGTGTCCAGCAGGTGATGCTGGCACCACAGTGGGCAGCAGAGGAGCTGGGCCCACAGGAACCTATGGCAGGACTGTCTGAAAGGAGACTTCTGAGGGAGGTTGCTGAGTTCAGCCTTGGCCTGTGTGATCAGGCACCTGATAGCAGCATAAAGTTATGATGGCTGAACCAGCACACCAGTGCACAGGGAAAAAAGGACAAAAAATAAAAGATAAAAAAAACAGCATTAAAGAAGAAAAGGGGAGAATGCAACTTTAGTGAGCAGAAGATGAGACTAACAGAAAATATTTTTATATTAATTTTATAGTGACAGTAATAGCAGTGGGAATCAGACCGAGGTTCAGATGTGAGTAGGAACAAATCTTATTCTGTTTCAGTCTGCAAAATATAATGAGAGCTTGTGAACATGGCTATTCAAGAAAAGAGAAGTCAGGTATTTTTCTAACAAGTCACATTTTTCTTGGTGTGTTCACTTTTTTTTTTGGTGGGATAAGTTCACTGCTGTCTATTTTAGGACTCACAGTCCTTACTAGCTCCATGGATCCAGTATGAGCTTCTCACATTTGTTTGTTCTCTGTATGTTCAATTCTTAGAGCTGCTGAATGCCTGCAATACCCAAGGAAATTAAGAGAAGTTGCAGGTGCTCACAGCATCTTCAAAGTACAGCTAAGAAAAGAAAATGAGGCCTTCCATACAGGCCACTTTTTGTTATACAGGGAGTACTGAGGAAACTAACAAGCTGGCAGATTATTTTCCCAGGAGAGGAATCAAAACAAGTAAAAGCCTTTCCTAACCTAGAAGTATCTGAAAGGATGAAAACCCCAGTAATATCTGACATGAAGAGGCAATGAGCATGATGTTAAAAAGCAAAAAGATAAACAAAAAATCTTAGAAAAATAGGTTTTATTTATATTATGTTCTGCTAAGACATGATAGCTAATTATTAGTGAAGTGTTAGAGTGTTGTTATCCCAATCTTATGTGCTGTTGGAAAAATGTACTTGGGGGTGAAATTGCCTTTTTTGTGTTACGAATTAATTCTTCTGCTTTTTCAGACCAAATATTAAAAACCGGGCATATATGATGTCCAAACAAAGAAAGCACAGTTTTGCACTGAAAGCAAGTGCTTAAAGTACGCTGTTATGGCCTGGAAGTATTCTTTTCTGCAAGCCCCACCTGGTTTAATTTGAACACAGTTGAAATTGCATCGGGTATACAGACTGTTGCTAATTCTGTGTGTGATATTTTAACGTGTGTAATGCTATCTAAATTCAAAGTTGAATTCATATTACTACCTGAAGAGGACATTTGCAACAGTTTAGAATAACAAGCACATCTCTAGGATTAGCCCAAGTGCCTTTCCACTGATTCAAAAAGGTCTGAATAAATTTGCATGTCCCCCCAGCAACTTCTTAGGCTCTTTCAGTACTTCTCACATGCTTTGTAGTCTGTGCAGGCAAAGACAGATGTGATGTCTTTCTTAGAATGATAACTATCAAGAGGTTTATATGACGAGTTTGCATTCAGCAAAGTCAATTGCTGTCTGCTCTCAAAGCTGTTTCAAAGCTTTGGATGCCTGAATACCTATGAGCTGCTGTTTACATAATGGAAAAATCCCTAATAGTAATCAAGATGAATAAAACAATTTTTCTCCATGGTTATTGCCAGAAGTTCTTCCATAATGTAAACCGTATCCTAAATATGATGAAGTCTTTTGGTACAAAAGAATCTCCATTTTCTTTTAGTGCGACAAGAGCTATCTATATCTTTATATGCTCCCTAAGGAATAGTGGATATACCTGCTTCCCCTCAGGTGTTTGACTGGTTCTGTTTGTGGCAAACCTATGCATTCCGTGGCAAATTTAGAGTGTTTTATTTTTCTTAGGGCTTGAGCTTGTCCTTGAAGGGAGGAACAAGAGCATATGCAGGGTATGTGTGCAGCTTTAATGTCCAATAGTATGTTGTAGCCCTAAGATCCCCAGGTCTGCTTTTGTGACAGTAAACTTTTGTTCTTCAGTTCTGATTCATGCCTTAGAACATCACACCACAAAAGAAATTTTGCACTGTTTTGGTTTCTGGAGTTATGGTTTCAAGGGTTTTTTTCCTGATTAAATATAAAGTATTTTTTATTACACATTATCTTCTTCAATGACGTTATTCATTAATTTACTGTTAAAACACCAACGGTCTGCTTCGACTTAAAATTCTTTTGCTATATCGTGATGGAGTTAAAGTCTTGAGACTCAAAATCCATATGTTCTATGATGGTGTAAAATCTGCATAGGGGAAGCATGCTAAATGTTTGGTTGGTTTAAATGTTTGGTTTGGTGGCAGCTATGTCTTTTTAGAATCATAGAATAATTTAGGTTGTAAAAGACCTCTAGGATCATCATGTCCAACCTTCATCCCAACATAACTCTGACCACTAGACCGTGACCTGAAGTGTTAGATCTACTGGTTTTTTAAACACCTCCAGGGATGGTGACTCCACCACTTCCCTGGGCAGCCTGTTCCAATGGCTAACCGCTCTTTCAGTAAAGAACTTCTTCTTAATATCCAATCTAAACCTCCCCTGGCACAACTTGAGGCCATTACCTCTTGTCCTTTTGTTAGTTACTTGAGAGAAGAGACCAACACCAGCCTCACTACAACCTCCTTTTAGGTAGTTGTAGAGAGCAATAAGGTCTCTTCTCAGTCTCCTCTTCTCCAGACTAAACAAGCCCAGTTCCCTTGGGTGTTCCTCATATGACATGTTTTCCAGAACCCTCAACAGCTTCGTTGCCCTTCTCTGGACCTGTTGCAGCACCTCAATGTCCTTCTTGTACTGTAGTGCCCAAAACTGGACATAGTACTCAAGGTGCGGTCTCACGAGTGCTGAGTACAGGGGCACAATCACCTCCCTGCTCCTGCTGGTCACACCATTTCTGATACAGGCCAGGATACTGTTGGCCTTCTTGGCCACCTGAGCACACTGCTGGCTCATGTTCAGCCAGCTGTCCACCAGCACCCCCAGATCCTTTTCCTCCAGGAAGCTTTCCATCCACTCTTCCCAAGGCCTGTAGCATTGTTGAAGGTTGTTGTGACCAAAGTGCATGACCTGGCACGTGGCTTTGTTAAACCTCACACAATTGACCTCAGCCCATCGTTCCAGCCTGTCCAGATCCCTTTGCAGAGCCTTCCTACCCTCAAGAAGATCGACACTCCTGCTTAATTTGGTGTCATCTGCAAATGTATAGAGGGAGCACTCAATCCCCTCATCCAGATCATTGATAAAGGTACTAAACAGGACCGTTCCCGAACAGCACTGGAGGACCCTGCTTGTGACCAGGCGCCAACTGGATTTAACTCCTTTCACCACCACTCTTTGGTCCCAGCCATCCAGCCAGTGTTTTACTCAGCAAAGTGTATGCCTATCCAAGCCACGAGCAGCCTTTTTTTTTTTCATGAGAATCCTGTAGGAAATAGTGTCAAAGGCTTTACTGAGGTCCGGGCGGGCAATATCCACAGCCTTTTGCTCATGCACTAGGCAGGTCATCTTGTTGTAGAAGGAGATGAGGTTCGTCAGGCAGGAACTGCCTTTCATGCACTCATGCCTGATCACCTTGTTGTCTTGTATATGATGTGTAATGGCACTCAAGATTATTTGCTCCATAACCTTTCCTGGCAATCGGGGCAGTCTGACAGTTCTGTACTTCCATGGATCTTCATTCTGGCCCTTCTTGTAGATGGGTGTTACATTTGCTAACCTCCAGTCCACTGGGACCTCCCTGGTGAGCCGGGACTGCTGATAAATGATGGAAAGTGTCTTGGTGAGCACATCTGCCAAACCCTTCTACTCTTGGGTGTAAACCATCCATCCCCACAGACTTGTGTATACTCACGTGATGTAGCAGGTTGCTAACCATTTCCTCTTTGATTATGGAGGTCTCATTCTGATTCTGTCTTCCAGCTCAGGGGGCTGGGTACCCAGCAAACAACTAGCCCTACTACTAAAGACTGAGGCAAAGGCAGCATTAAGTACCTCACCTTTTCTTCATCCTTGGTCACTGTGTTTCCCGCTGCATCCCATAGAGCATGAAGATTCTCACTAGTGTTCCTTTTGTTGTTAATGTATTTACAGAAACATTTTTTAATTGTCTTTAACATCAGTAGCCAGGTTGAGTTCCAGTTGGGCTTTGACCTGTCTTTGTTAGTATCTTTAAATCTCGTTGTCCCATACATCTTATCATTCTTACTGATATATGTGCTTTTTCCTGCTGATATATATCCTCATGCTCTGAAAGGAGAGGAATCCATGCAAGGCTATGAGCCATGAAGAATTTTCAGTGTTCATAATTAAACCAGAACTGAAGGATAGTTGCCCAGACATTTAAATTTGCTATCTGACACTTAGAGCTGTGACTTTAACTTCCTTAGTTTTTGAGATCTGTTCAAATTTTGCAGTTTCCTAAATTCCCATACTTCCTGCCAGATGGGAACATGGCCTAATTCTCTGGAATCCAGCTGCAGTTCCCTCACCATCTGAAATAACCAACTGAGTTTGGTGGCTCTATATTCTGTACCTTCAGGCAACTGCTGAATAAGCTGGTTTCTTTTAATTTGCTTATTCCTGGTTATTATCTTTGTCAATGTTGTATTTCAAAGTACTTTAAGAAAAGGAGTAAAATCCTTCTGAGATTTAGGATACCTCAGAGAAGTTGCACAGCAGTTATGCTTCTTGTTGCTTTCTCCCTTAAAGCCTTGAAATTAATTCCTGATGATCAGATGGATTCATAAGCACCAGAGAGCCTGAGAGCATGTAATATGCACGATATCTTTTCTTCAGGAGTCTTTTTTGATTCCAGAGCTCCGAGGCATTTTCTTCACAGAAATAATGCACATTATCGTTAAACTTAAACATCCAGGGAAACCCACCAACATAATGGAGATTTGCCTCAAACTGTAAGAACATGCTGTTGTACATCAGTCTTCGCAGTATACACCTGCATCCTCCTCAAGGCTGTCTGCAATATTTGTATCAAACCAGAGAGAAATAGAACTAACTACTATGAGTGGGAGCTACTTCTAGATTTATTATTTGATTTTACAGTAATTTGAAGTTGTTTTATCCAAGTGGAGTCCTACTATATACCATCATTTCCTCAGAACTGTGGTTTCAAAGGAAATCAGAAAATGGTTTCTAGATGACCAATGAAATTCAGAAGAAATTGAAATTGTACTGCCTGAGTGTGTTCTTGGGTATGAAAGCACAGCATGTGTACAGGTTACATCATAAGGCACACTGCTGTTCAAACTTGTTAAACTCACAAATGCAAAACAAATAGGCAAAATAAAAAATATTACATGGACAAAATATCTCAAAGATTTGTAGTTACCGTAAAGTATATTACTATTCTTTATAAACTGTAGGAAGAACTACAATTATCTTATTCAATGGAAATAGAGCAAAGCATGAGCTTTAGGCAAGTAAACAGGAGATGCAGGTTTTAACCTTGCGTTATAATCTCAGAACTGGCTGCAAAACTGAAAAAAAATTTTAGGGCTACAATCCGATATACTGTTCATACGAGGGAATCAAGCATAATCCATAGTTGTGGTCTATGTATGCTTTTTTTTTTTTAATAGTTTATAATTAAATTATCTCTTTTGAGTCTTTCGCAATTACAGTCACAGTGGCTATGTACAGTAAGCAAGGATTTTCCATTTCCTCTTGTAGGTAACACATGCTACCAAGATACAATTATTTAATATCTTTGTTTAAAACTAACAAAGACTGTCCAAAAGCAAAATAATCACTTCTAAATTTAACTGTAGTTTATCTGTGGATTTAAAAAATTCTGCATGTGAAACCTGTGCAAACTTTTAACTTTACATTACGAAATTCTGAGTTTTGTGTAAGTCTTTTTCTCTTTGCCTCTGGACCAATATGAACTTATTCATGTAGATAAAGATGTTGTCAGGGCTGCTGATATTGGGTTTCACATGGAATTAATCAAGAAAGTCAAGATATAGTAAATCTACTGAGCCAACAAATCAGATTGTTAGACCGAAGCTCAGATTGCCTTAACACACCAACTGTCAACTCTTTCATGAATCACTGATGAAAAGAGCAAAGCTGCCTGCTTACTGAATAATTCGGTAGCACCTGGCACCAAAAGAGAAAATTCTAAATAAGAAGGAGAAGTGACCACCTCTTCTGATTACGTAAACCTTCAGAAACAGTAATTAAAATGTACAGTTGTAAATCTATGGCTTTTATTACATCTCCTATTATTAGACTAATGAATAAAGACTGACAGCAGGGGCAGCCATGCTGTTTCTCAACTATAAATCCTAAAGTCACTTATTAGCCTTAGAAAGGCTAAAGTCATCAAGAGGACACACAGATGTTAGAAAGTGTAGAATGAGCTGTACATGATTTGGACAAATGTGCCATTTGCTAATCTTTCTATACTCTAAGACATGGGTATCAATTCAAAGAACACAACTCACAAAATACTCAATGGGCAGCATATACACCAACTTTTATTAATTTTAAGCAATCCAATGTTTATTTATTGGCAGACATTAGCTAGCAAGGATTATATGGGTGATTTCAGTAAAATTGTTGCTATGATGTTTAGTTATTAAAATTTTACGGAAAAGCAAATAAAAGAATGTAAACCCTTACTTTCCTGGAAATTTTAGTTATAATTTGAGTATATGAATAAGGGTACAGAGTCATGTACTGAAAATGCATATTGTTAAGATGGCCCTCAGGCAGATTCTTGACTTCAGTACAAAACATCTGGCCAAGAAGAGCTTTAGATAATTGCTCATTTGCTTTTTTAAAAGGCATAATTATTTTTTAAGTCACACTTTCTGTAGTGATGTCAAACTTTTAGTAGAAATAATTTGATTGAGTTTGTTTAGAACAAAAAGGTATTCAAAGGAGAAACTTTGAGAAGCACCATTTTCTTCTTGTGCTTATCCACAAACAGTATTGTAGAAGTGAGAAAAAATATAACAAGTGTATCTAAGAGCTGGGGGTTTTTTATAACCATTTAATTTGTGCTACTTAATCACAGTGAATCAAGTGTAATGTCATCTGTCTAAACACCAGGTACTGAAATAATGAGCTATAGAGAAAAAATCATTTCCTAAATCAGACATGTAAATAGGATTGAAATTGAAATCATCCCTTTTCTGAAGATGTCCATGTCCTTTGAATATTTTGTCTATAAAGAAAAGAAGGATCCTTTGAAGCATTCAGCATTACACAATAAGTCCATAGAAAAAATATTAACATAACATACACTGACGTAGTGAAGACCTGGGTCATCTTCATTTGAGTCAGTGGCAAATTTCTGTTGATTTCCATGGGAGCAGGCTTGGATACAAAAGCATCTGCTGAAGACAAACAGTGTGGATTATCAAATATCTTTTGTACAAAGACAGTTTCAAATCTACCTCTGTGAAGGCAAAGAGTTTGTGTACACTTCCTTTATCTACACATATAGAAGTAGAACAGTATAGAAATTATCATGACTGAAGTAGTAAGAGAAAGTTCAAATGGCTTTTTGTTTATTTTCAATTTCAGATAATATGTTTTTAATGCATTAAAACTGTCAGGATTTTATTTTCTCCACTTACTGCTCCTCTAACAATGAGAGCACTGATTGCAGCAGTACAGAGTTAAATGGCACTTATTGTTCCTAAGAATAACTGAAGTATCACAGCCTGTACTTTCACTAAAGCTAGTAGTAAAATTCCCATGAGCTCTATTATAACTGTTTTTATGAATAGGGAAGGTAAGATGTAGCCTTAATTCATCAAGAAGCAACATTTGTTACGATACTTTAATAGAATATCTTTACAGCAAGATTTCACTATGTACCTGTTTCTCTTCCTTCCCTTCCTCTGTGCAGAAATTTTATAGAACTTTGCAAAACAAAGAATTGAATTTATATGAATGGTATGTTTCCCCAAATAGCCACCTTTATCAGCAATTTGCAAGCAGTGCATCCCTTATTAATGGATTGTGTTAAAGAAAGTGATGTTAATTAATAACCCTTTCTGCACAGCTCATTAATTCAATACAGAACCTATAAATGTAGACTGTGAGACATAAATTTTGATTGATTTTTACGATTCCATTTAAGATGTATTTTCAGAATGGATCTTTATGGAAAACAGTTTTTAAATGTGATTTTATTGAAAATATTTTCCAGCAGGACCTGAAAGTTATGTAACTGGAGGTAGGATTTCAGCGAAGAATAAAAATAATATTTCAGGTTATCAGTTGGAATAACTTTTTTAAATTTTCCTGTTTGTTATGATTTAGCATTTAGCTTTAAGACAACGTAAATTAATCATAATTGTAAAATGTATCACAATTATTCATTCACTTCATATGTTGCTACAGTTGCTAAACTGTACCTAAGTTTCTGAAAAAGCAAATCTAGGAACATTCATGTATTTATGCATTAGTGTTCTACAGTTCTAGTGAATAAAATAAGAGTGTTGTGATATCGTAAATAATATAGTGTTTCTCCATTAAAACCGCTGCCAAAACAAATCTGAACAAACGCAAGAGAAGATGACGGCCCACAGTTAAGCACCTGGTTTCTTTAGCAGTTTGTCATGAGAAGTTAATGTCAACTTAATTCACTGCTTTTTCATCAGTTAAGGTTTGAGACCAGATACAGGTTCTGATTCTCTGGCTCAGGAAAGGAAAGATAGGTCTGCTTTACATCATATAAAACTGCAATATTATTTCCTTGGGTCCCAGAGGCTACATAAGCCTGTTAGTAAGATATTACCCCAAAGTAATTCTTGCTTTACAGCATGGCCAGTTGACTCTGATGAAGCGCTGCCCTGATATGGCTGTACTCCTGCATAGTCCAGCAGAGGAGCAGGTGTATTCTCTGATCATCAAGTCTGAGGTTTTGAGACGGGAGCATGGTCTGAAGGAATAGAGAAGGAAGAGCTTTATTACTTTTGTTCTCCCACCCATATTGTTGCAGGACTGACTTTGTCTTCTAGAAGTGACACTGTGCTTTGCAATATGGTGAGGCGTACCCTTCTAGCTTGTTGTAAGTGTTATTTCATTGAACTAGAGTGCTTCCCTTGAACAGCGAATTCACAGTCTTGCAGTTGAACATTGCAATGCACATTATCATTCCCAGATTGCCTAGAGGACATTATTTAAAAGAATGAATAAATAAATAAATAAACCAAATTTCTGTTCAGACAAGTGAGTATTATTATGTGCAATAAATCATAAACATCTCCCTGTGATGGCAGAAAAGCACCTTGGACATACACTATCTGCATTATCACTACATTTGCATTCTGTCAATTCTCTTCAAAATGAAATGTTCTTTAAAGTGCTTTTCAAAGACTGACCTTCACTCTTGAAACACCTCCTCAGGGAAACTATTCTTTGGTATTAGAAATGTCATTTTTATCTTTAATATTTCACTTCCATGGACTTTTCACCTGTTCTTTTTGGTTTATTTTTTCCAGTTGTGTGATAATGCAGTGTTGGAGAGAAGTACCATTTTCCAGTTGATGTAAAGGTTTGCAACGTATATTTTCAAGCAATCTAAATAAGCATTCATATAGAAATCTAAAATTTGTTTTGTAGATGCTGAGAACACGTGTGCCTATTACAAACAATTTAGACAATTTAGTTCCAATGCCAATACACACGGTCACTTTCTTTGGTTTGCAAGGCTTATGAAAGCAAAACAGTGTTGTGCTGAGCAACATGAATTCCAGTGGTCTGCTCTCCTCAAAACTGAGGCAAATTATTCTAGACAGGCTGTTTTAAGACACAACTTATTAATGAAAAACTGAAATCTCTAATGTTTGTTATGAAAGTTAGCTACAGACCTATTCATATTTTAAAGATCTTTTTCATTCTTTTTCTAATCAATGTACCTTCTGTTGAAAGTGAGCTTAGAAATGTTTACATTCAGTTCCTGAAATATCTGTATTTGTCTGTGGTCTTAAAATGCCAGGTTTTTTTACCTCTGCAATTTGTTGCTAAGAAGATACCCTAAAATACACACAGGTAATAAATTACTTCACATAACAAAACAAGCATGCCTCAGTAAACACTGTCAGAGGAATACTACAAAGCATTCCCATTTTCTGGACTGAATGTCATCTTTCTTTGTAAAAAGAGTATTTTGCATTGAGTGTGTATGTGCTACATAGAAGAATACAAAAGCATTGTGACAGACGAAGGGATTAATTTAACTTCTTACTTGGTTTATGTGAACTCTGCTCCTAGGTGTAAAATACATGAACTACTTACATCTAACTTAAAGCGTATTTGAAGAGCTAAAAATCAGCCTTCAAGATGCCTACCTGTTACTGCCTCATTTCTTGCTCCTGAATTCCCCCTGCCATGATTGTACTAGCAGATCTTATTTATGTCTCATATTTGTTGTCTTGAAATACACATTAATTTCTTCAGGGAATAGCTGTTGGCCGGCAGGTGGTTCGCAAATGGTATGGAATGACTATTTACATTTTCCACTGCTTTGTTTTCTGAATGGATAATTTCTGCAGCAAAGCAAGATCTGTTTCTACAGACATTGGTTCATCTGCTTAGCCTCACTTCGCTAGTCCTGTTTAGGTCACGAGTCACTTCATTATAGTAAAATAAGTGCAGATTATCTTACAAGATTGTGAGCTAGAACAGCAAGAATGGTAAATTGGAAGGGGGGATTAATGATGGAATATGAATTATGAACTCTATTTTGGGCAACTATTAGAGCATCTGATGGAAATTAGCAGTTGCAACAACCCATTTAATGAAGATCATTTGCAAAAGTATTTATGGAACATATATACAAAATAAGCAAAAACAAAGCAAAAGAAATATGTTTTTAAAATTACATCAATGGTTACAGTAAATATTTCTGAAACATATTTACCCTAGACTTCTCTGCAAGATAAATTTGGTGTGCATAATATACACATTTAACATTTATATTCATATAAGGATCAAATTAGTATGCCATGAACCAGAGAGGCTAGGAAGGAAATTCAGACATTTCAGATGCCAGAAAGAACATTACATGATATGCAGACTGAACATTCAAAGCAAGTGCATGAGAAATAGCAAAATATATAGTGAATTGGACATACCACAGGATGTTTTGGAAACACAACAACATCAACAATGGAAACTTTTTAGACTTTGTTTAGCTAGAACAGAAAACAAAAGCAAGATTAATTTAATTAATTAATGAAAAAAAGATGTTGACCATTTGGAACATAGCAAATGTAAACCAAAATAATTGAACAAAATGGAAAGGAGAATTGTTTCCAGTTAGGGTATCTATTTTTACACATTGTATGCTCAACACAGACAGTTTTATAAATAATTATCTCTAATGGGAAAACTTTAAGCCAAATCAGTGGGCATTAAAGATGTGAGGCAACATCTTTGACTCAAATCTGCTTGAATATAATATTTTATTTACAAAAACCATTGCAGTTGTACTGTTACGGTGTACAAATGCATACCTTGCATTATAGTGCTTTGAACAGCACAGGATGATTAATTTCTGTTGTTGATTCTACTGTGTCTAGATGTATATTTCATGCTTTTTACAAATATGTCAGGATTTGATGAAAGTTGCAATTTAGGCAAAGTCATAGTAATGTTTCCATGTTTTCCCATGTTTCCTTTTTTCATTTCTGGAAAAGTCAGCTTGTCTTATTGTATTGTTTTAGTAAATATTCCCACCGCTCTCTGTTGAATATGAGATGAGGTAATACTGCCATGCAAGGAATATCTTCTCAATTTCAATGCATTATATATCAATCATTAACATGAATCTAAAAGTTATTACATAGTAACCCCAGGAGCCTTTTCCTTCCCATTTCCCATCCCCTTATGCAAGCCTGTTTTAATACTGGAATACTGAGGGAAAGAGCAGTGTTGAAAATCCTTGTTGAGTTTTCTTAGAATGTATTTTCTGTCTGCTCTTTTTCCTAATAACTGCAGTGACAAATCCAGGTCTAGTGTCTGAGCATGCTTTTTTATTATTATTTATTGGGCATGAGAGAGTCTTTTAGAATTGCCCTTCTGCAGTAACAATGTGAAATACCTAAGGAGGAGCTGTTCCCACTCACATCTGAGCAGACACTACTTCATCCTATCCTGTCTTTCTGACTATCAGGCATTCAGAAGTCAATATTTTTAATAGTGAGAACAAAAAAGGTATTTATTTATTTATTTGTTAATTTCAACATATCTTCTGCTTTCTGAACTGCATGGTTCAGCTCAGTCACTGTTTAAGTAGGGTAATACTTCTTACAAAAGCAGAAGACATTCTCTTGTAACCACTTGACTCCAAGTGCTGGCATTTCAAGGAAAATTTCCAAATCTGATTTCATAGTGCTACACCTTGATGCAGAAAATACTGGCAGAGGAGGAAAGGGATGGAGTTCACCATGTCTATCGCTCTATGTTCTTCTGTGCTCAACAACTTCCATGCACCAGGAAAGTCAAAAGACTTTCCTGATGTTTGCGCTAGCAAGTTGTAGACAAGAATGCTAGTGGTAATATTTTATAACCACTTCTACTAAGGATGCATGAAGGATACATGTTAATTTCAAAGTTTTGATCAGTTACAAATATTTTTAAAAATTTTTGGGAAACAAACTTGTTAGACTTTTCTTGAAATATCTTTAGATTTTCCTTTGTTAGTATGAAAATTAATCACTAGATAAGTAATCAGTATTCCTACATGCATTTCTACTAGTCAAGGCTTTCCTGTAGAGCCTATGCAAAATAGTGAATTAATAAGGACACAGTTCTTCTTTGTGTGACCTATAAACTTCTTTACTCAGTGGAAAATACAAGGAATTTTCCTGATCTTAATACCTTTTATATGGCACGTAGCAAAGACATAAATACATTTTCTATTACAAACAAGTATCAACAAACTAGTCTAGTTATAGATTTTTCCCAGGAAGTTAAATTAAAGATTATTATTTTTAATACAAATGCTTCTTTTATTGTAGTAATAAGTGAAAAAAAGTGGAAAATCAGCCCATTGGCACAATATCTTTTTCACCATATAAAACAAATCTTGAATGTCAGAGTATCAAGCCTTCAAGGCATCAAATATTAAAGTCACCATCCCACTTTAACTAAGGAATGTTATAGTTATCTTAAAAGAAAAGTAAAATCCTTTTATCTGCCAAGAAAGGAAGCTTAGATTCTGTCTGCTGGGTTTCCCTTCTTTCAGACTTCACGTTAGTGCCTATGTATAGGTAACCATGTGTGGTATTATAACATATATTTTTAAAGTCCTACCTGGACTTTAAAAGTCTTACTGGAAAAGAAAACTATGAAGTCAAAGTGTTGAAGTAGAGGTTGCTCTTGGTCCACTGGAATTTGTTCAAATATGGTCTCGGGTTCCATGAAGCCTTCTGTTAACCCCATGGCTTACTCCAATTCAAAGCACTGTCTACACTGTAGCTTCCTGAAAATGGAAGTGCTTGACAGAGGCTTATTGTACAAGCTCAGGATGGATTGTTTTCCCTTCAAGAAAACTTAGGTTATGTTATACCACAGTAATTGCAGAATGATGACAATGTCACCTTGCCAGGTTTCTGGTAATTTTCCAGTCTTCTAAGCTTGCAGACCTCAGAAATCCATTTAGCTCCCCACAGAATATAAATTTTAATGTTTGCACATGGATTTAGTTCACAACTGAAAGTTTCCTGTTCAAAATCCACAAATTCCCTCCTCCAGATCCAGGCAGAATACCTGTGGAGGTTCAGAGAAAAATCTGCAGAGCTCTCCTCTGGGAGTAAAGAAGGGAGATGTTACAGAACCATCTAATAGGGAATGGAAAGAATGATTTTTATAGTGATGTGTGCAGTAGATCATTGATCATCATAGATAATCAGTTTTTTCTATTCTACCCCCCAGGCCTCCCATGTCTCTATATACAATCTGGCTGCAAGGGTGCAGGATTCCACACCTCCTATCCCATATTTTATAAAATTGTTTTCCAGCCCTATCCACAGGAATTCACAGCATACAGCCTTTCAGAGAATACAGTAATAAGCATAAAGCCAGTGGGAAGATAAGCACTAATATAGAATGGGTGCTCACTTCACCCTATTCCAGTTCACCCATTCCACCCATTCTCTGCTTCCCGCTTGCCACCTTACTTCCACACGTCTGCTGCCCTTCATCCTTATCTCCAACTAAACCCATTACCTACAGAACCAAGGGAATTCAGGCTCCACTACATTAAGATGCTCTCATACGAAAATAATGGTACTGAAGGTGATAAGTTGTCACAGATCCAAGACAACTCTGAGGAAGCTTGGTATCCAATCTAATAGGTCACCTTCACCAACTAGAAACAAATGGGACAAATGATCCCTTGAGAGCCTTTCCAGACCCATATTTTTAGATGTCTGTCCCAGTGTACCATCTTCCAAAAGTTTTACTTTCATTGTTGAAATTGGAATCAGCAATTTCCACAATGTCAGGTTTCAAATCTTCCCCATCCTCCAGTCAATCACTAAGGACTTTCACGAAATATGAAATAAGGTTAGTACTGGAATTCATAATGACAAAGGATATGCTCATAGGTGTTTCTCTACAGATTCTGACCCTAAGCATATTCAAATACATTTCCATGCTGTTTTGTAAATGAGAGAATGGAGACAAATGGAATAAACTGTGCACTGCAGAAGAGATAGAGGAGAAACACTCTCATCCTATACGTCAGCTTACTCGCTTTGAGAACAATTATGTTCACCTTTTTGTGACAGGATTTCTGAAGGAACATGTTATTTGGTTAACCTGCAACCTTCTCCCCATCTACAACCCTGATTTCATAGATTAAAGTTACAATGTAAGTTACAGGCATACCTCACAGGAAAGAGTGAATTGATAATATTTAGAAAGCATTTTAATTATTTGGGTTTGAAAGTCAATATAGACATACACTGTCATTCACTAAATGTATATTTAAATTGGCATTCAGTCCCAAAGCTTATTGTGAAGATGTGAATCATCACTCTGAAACACAAAGGCAGGGCAAAAATTGACAGACTAGTGAGAAACATAGTAGAAATTTTAAAAACCCAAAGGCTTAAATTTAGTATCAAGATGTCCTATATCATTTTGTCTACAGACAAAAAACCACTGCTACACATCTTTGTCTTTGACCATGGTTCCTGTGTTTAACTCACCTAAACTAGTGGGGAGTTATACACTTCATATAACACATCTGCTGTGGCACTTGCAAGGGTGTGTTCTACTGAGGCTCACATTACTCCATGCCATCAGCTTAAAACTAAGGTGCTGAGGTCATGGTCCAACTACTCATTAAAGTCAGGTTTAGACACTATAGTGCAAGATCAAAAATCCCACAGTGTAAAGACAGCTTTAACACCATATTGCATGCTCTTAATTTTATGAAACATTGGTTGCATGCCCACAGCTGATCTGGATCAAAAGTGTGTTACTGGGTGATCTAGAAATGCATCAATCAAGTGTTAATGATTGAGATATTACAGCCTAAACTAGACATTTATCAAGCACTTCGATTCTGATAATTCCTGATGCAGGATGCCAGGAGGGGAGCAAACTAACAAAAATGCTTGAGTGATAGAATGATTTAAAAATATCTGAAATCCTAGAGAGATGTGGAGTACTTTGAGCAGAACAAAGAAGGCGAGGTCTGAAGGTCTTTCACAGGGATGGAGGAATGCTCTGCTGAGCATGAAATGAGAGAGGTGTTCTTAATCACAATGAAAAGAGAAGATACAAAACTTTCTGACTTACAGAAGACTGAAACACCTCAGATCTTGGAGACTAAGTTTCTGTATAGTAAATCATGTGTGAAAGCTGAATTAGAAGACAGTAAATAATAGGAGATCCAGTTTCAACTCTTCAAAAATTTACTTAGATTTTTACTTTGACAGAGCATGCAAAGCTATCATCCAGTCTGGGCTGAGCTGCATAAATGCGTAAAGATAATTTTGACACAGAAAATGCAAAAGAAGATTAATTACTGCAATAAGGGAAAAGGAAAGCATGTGGATATGAAAATCAGCATAGATGAAACAGTTCCATTAAACTGCAATAAACAACACAATGCCTGGCCTTTAGAAGAAAATGCAGAAACTGTAAGTAATTACATCACTTTCTAAGAGTTTATGGATGCCAGGAAAGCCTGAGAGAATAAAGAAACAGGAATTTTTGGACATCACTGCAACAGAAGACAAATTGACCACCAATCCAAAAGCAAATGAAACATTTATTCATTTGAAGTTGGACACAGGTGCACAAGCCTGTGTGCTGCCAGAAACCATGATATTATCACTGGAAGAAAAGCCACCGTTAGTAGAAGGTAAGTGGTTAGATCCATGGTTTTATAGGAGTGATATTACTTAGTATTCTTCCTGTCTTAGTAGAGCTATGAGAGTAAAAATAACTTGGAAACTTCACAGTTTTGAAAAAAAAAAAAAAAAAGAAGCAGCACATGCCAGACCTGGAAGACCTGACAGTTCATACCTCCAGCAAAGTTCTGCTTCCTGTTAGGGATCCATGGAAGACATCTTAGCATGCTGAAATATGTGAGCAAGACCAGAAGCTTTGTAGTGTTCCAGACAGTTCCAAAGACACAGATCTAAACCCCCCCAAATTTAAATTAAGCATAAAGAACAGATGCAAGGAATAAACACAGGAAAGCACAGCCATCATCATTTTATGCTGCCATCAGCTGCCTGATCACACAGGCCAAGGCTGAACTCAGCAACATCCCCTCAGAAGTCTCCTTTCAGACAGTCCTGCTGTAGGTTCCTGTGGGCCCAGCTCCTCCACTGCCCACTGTGGTGCCAGCATCACCTGCTGGACACAACAGACAGAGATGGCTCCCTCAGTGGCCCTTCACATGGAAGGACACCACTGAGAGAGCCCAGCAAGATGCAACCAGCCCCAACAGCAGCCACAGCCAACAGGAAGCTCCTCCAGGTGATCAGCTCCTGGTTGATATAGCCCTGGCCTCACCCACCACCCCAACCATGACCACCTGGGTGAGGGCAGAGCCACAAAGACGCAGGTGAGCCAGGTTCTGCCTCTGGAACATGAAGCCAATAAGAAAACCAAAACA
>JAVFHW010055312.1:0-24739 GCA_032159205.1 Eurystomus glaucurus suahelicus | reverse complement strand
CCTGTTTGCCACAACCTTGTGAAAATGATGGAGAGTGGTAGAGCGACAACATCAGCCAGTTCGCTCAACACTCTTGGGTGCATCTCATTAGGGCCCATGGACTTGTGTGTATTCAATTTTTGTAACTGATCCCTTACCCAGTCTTCACTGACTAGTGGAGAATCTTCCCTCTTCCAGGCTTTCTCTCCTACATCCAGAGTCTGGCATTCACAAGGGCTGGTCTTTGGATTAAAGACCGAAGCAAAGAAGGTATTCAGCAACTCTGCCTTCTCTGCATCCTCTGTTATCAGGGCTGCCACCTCATTCAGCAGAGGGCCCACACTTTCCCTGTTCTTCCTTTTGTTACTGATATATTTGAAGAAGCCCGTTTTGTTCCCTTGTAATTCCTTTGCCAGTTTTAGTTCTAAGAGGGTTTTGGCCTTTCTTTTGCCTTCCTACACGTCCTGACAACTTCCCTATAGTTCTCCCAAGTGACAAGTCCCTTCTTCCACGAACGGTAAATTTCCTTCTTCCATGAGATTTCCTTCAGAAGCTAATTGCTCATCCATACAGGTCTCCTAGCACGTCTACCTGATTTTTTACTCAAGGGAACGCACTTATCTTGGGCTTGGAGGAAGTGGTATTTAAAAACTGACCAACTTTCTTGGGCTCCTTTACCCTCCAGAGTCTCAGTCCATAGGATTTCTGCAAGTAGATCTATGAAGAGTACAGAGATAGCCCTGCGGAAGTCCAGGGTTGTAATCCTACTTATTGCCCTACTTCTACCTTGTAAAATATTAAACTCCAGCATGTCGTTATCACTGTCACCGAGGCTGTTCCCAACCTTAATGTCCCCAAGTAGTCCTCCTTTATTCATTAATACAAGGTCCAGCAGCGCACCTCTTCGTGTTGGTTCCTCCACCACCTGCATTAAGAAGTTATCATTGATGCACTGCAAGAGCCTTTTTGACTGAACATGCCTAGCTGTGTGGGCTTCCCAACAAATGCCAGGGTGATTGAAGTCACTCATGAGTGCCAAGGAGTTTGTTCTAGAGGCTACCTCCAGTTGTCTGTAGAAAGCCTCCTCAACATCTTCTTCTTGGTTTGGTAGACCCCCACAGCAGTTTCACTCCCCTTTGGATGTCCCTTAATTCTTACCCACAAGCTTTCAACCTATTCTACTCCCCTATTGAGCTGGATAGAACTCAATACATTTCAGTTGCTCTTGCACCTAAAGAGCAGCACCACCGCCTCGCCTTGTTGGCCTGTCTTTCCTAGATAGTACATAGCCAACCATGACAACATTCCAGTCATGGGAGCCATCCCACCATGTTTCAGTGATTGCAACTATATCATAGTCATGCAATCTAAGGCAGATCTCCAACTCCTCCTGCTTATTTCCCATACTACGTGCATTGGTATATAAGCATTTCAGAGAGGGAGTTAAGCCACCAGTTTTCACTCTTGCTATTTGGCCATTCCTGGTCACTTCCATGGTTACCAACTTATTAGTGAGCCCTGTGTTATTGTTGTCCCATGTATCACCATTATCCACCTCAAGTTGGACGGTAGTCTGAGAGTTGTCCTTAGGCTCGTCTCTAGTGAGCCTGGTTTTACACCCTTCCCCCTTCGAGCCTAGTTTAAAGCCCTTTCAACAAGTCCCGCCAACTCCTGTGCAAGGATCCTTTTCCCCCTTTGAGACAGATGTACTCCATCTGTCACCAGCAGACCAGGTGCCATATAAACTTCTCCATGATCAAAAGCCCAAAATTCCAACGGTGGCACCAGTCTGCGCCATGTGTTACTCAGGTGTGTTTTCCACTCTCTTTCAGTGTTTTTTCCTGCCACTTGAGGTATTGATGAAAACACCACCTGTGCACCTGAACCTTCAACTAGTTGTCCCAAAGCCTTGAAGTCCTTTTTGATTGCCTTCAGACTTCTATCTACAACCTCATCATTACCAACCTGGATAACTAACAAGTGATAATAATCAGAGGACTGCACCAGAGCAGTGAGCTTACTTTTAACATTTCTAACCTGAGCCCCAGGGAGGCAGCAGACTTCCCTGTGGGATGGGTCTGGGCAACAAATTGGCCCCTCTGTTCCCCTCAGAAGAGAGTTGTCTACTACAATTACCCTCCTTTTCTTCTTAATGGAAGAAATCCTGAGATGTGGGGATGAGTGACAAGCCACGGGCGACTCACTAGATGGATCTTTGTGTCCACCTTCATTCGCCTCGCTGTCAAGTCCCAAAGCCCCATACCTATTGTACAATGGCAACTGGGAAGGTAAGGGCGGCTGAGAAGGTTTTCTCAGGTACTCTCTCAGGCAAGAGCCTCTCCGAGGAGGGACCTCTCTCCATTCCCCCTTGTCCCTTATGTCCCCTCCTTTTGCCTGGTGACAGGAGGGGAGGGGTTCCTCCACTTCTTGTAGAGTCTCTTCCTGCTGCTTCTGCCACAGTGTGGCTCCAACGATCTATCTCGCTTTCACACTCTGATCCTTCTCAATCTTTCTATCTCCTCCCTCAGTTCAACCAGCTGCCTGAGCAGGTCGTTTATCTGCTCACACCGCACACAAGCCGTGTTTCTGACTCCCTCTAGTTGGAGGGCCAGGCTCAGGTGCTCGCCGCAGCCAGAGACCTGCACAGCTGCGTGTTGGTGCAGGAGCTCGGTCTGAGTTCCCACATTCTTCCTCACCGTGGCTCTTGGCCGTGTTGTGACCATGATCTTCTCCCTGGCCGGGAGGGAACCAACCACCGTTTGCTGCTTCCCACACGCCCTGCTCACGTGTCTCTGCAGGCCGCTCTTCCTCCTCTCCCCGCCACCGGCAGACCGGCTAGAGCGATCCCACTGACCTTGTGCAGGGGCAGAGGCTCCGCGCCCTGCCCAGCGAGCTGCACACGGCGGTGGCAGCCCCAGGGGCACACACAGTCACACCGGCTCGCCCTGTGCCCTGTGGGCAGCTGCCCTCCCGGAGGCTTCTTATTGCCTGATCAACGGTGGGTGGAGCTGGCTCCGCCCAGCCTCTCTCAGCAGGCCGCCCACCAACTGGCAGGCCCCAGGACAGGCAGAGGGCTTCTCCCAGCTTCAAAAAGCCTCCAGAAGTGCTTTTCGTCGGCTCTTTTTTGCTGCAGATCCCTTCCCCAGGGCAGTCTTTCCTTTTTTTTTTTTTTTTTTTTTTTTTTTTTCCGTTTGGCACGTTAACAGGGCGTTTAATTTTACCTCCGGTGTGCTGGTTCTGCCCAGGCTATCTCAGCAGCTCTCTCTAACCCTTACCTGTAGATTGTGTCCCAAGACTACCAGTCAGACTACCAGATCAGTTGTGTTCTCCACTGTGGACGTTCTATCTAGAGGATGTCTGGTCTAAAGATTCACGAACTCTAGGCTTTCAAGTCTAGGCTTGGTGAGCAATGACTGGATGGCCACACTGCTCCTAGAATTTGAATTACTCTATTTAAAGCAAGGACATTTCATAATGGCCTCGTGAACACACAAGTAATTGTGTCTCCCTGCGAATATAGGAAGCTAAGCAGCATAACTCGCTCAGCTGCACACTTAAAGAAATTAAAGTCCTATATCTGGTTTGTTTTGAATAAAACTGTAAACCTTCTATTCATGAGGGAAGGGAACATTTTATTCTTTCTAGTGATGATTTTGGAGCATTGCCAGGTGATAGTTCAATGTTTACCTCAGGCTCTGGTTTCTGAGAACAAGTATTCAATAGAAAGTACATCTTTCACTGAGGCTATGAGTAAACATGGAGAAAAGTTTCTTTACTGCTAGTTACAGAAAAAAAAATTGAAATTTGACCTTGGTCTATCCTAAAGACTCAAACCAAACATGGCAAATAAAAAGATGCATTATTGTCTTCTTTTCTCCTTGCTCATCCTTTAAAGTTCATGATATTTAAGTCAGCTTTAAGATTTCTAGGCTGCTAATTTATGATTTTTTACAATCCGGGAAATGACCAAGACTAATTATGTAAGTAAGTGGCTTTTACAGGAGCTTGGTTTGCTCTTACAGACACATAATTGGTTGGCTGGTTTTGCTTGAAACACTCCACCTTTTACCTAGTGTCAAGGAGTTGAAAATAATTGGGGTCAATCACAGATGTATGTATATTCTTTTAGCCTCTGCTCCTGTCTCTCTAAATAGACTTTTAAATCTGTTGAGCTTTGCAGAGAATGCAAAGCTTTATCTCCTTCCTATCCTAAATCCACACTATGTCAAGGTGACAGTAATGAAGGCTACCTTGGAGATATATGGTGCAACTGGATAGCACATTGTATTTTCTAAGTGTTTCAGGTAAAATTTTCAAAGATGTTGAGGTGACATTTTCAAAAGTGGCTTTTCAGTACATTAAGAGCTTACTTACACTTATTGCCTTTCAGTGAGTCTCAAGAAGATTGTTTTTTCCAGGTTAAACAAAAAACGATCACAATTATCTTTCTAGAGAAAAACAGTAGGACAGAAATCAGAAGATATTTGTAAACTTACCCACATACCTAGATAGAAAAATAATTTTAATATGAAATTTTGATTTTAAAATACTAATTAAGGATCAGCTATATTCCTGTCAATACCTAAGTCTGTAAACTTTCATGTGGCTATTGCTTGCTGTGGGTTAAAAAGTGTATGGTAATATAATTGGACCATTTGTTGGGGAATTCTTGCCTCTTATTTCCCTTTACCTTATGTGTAAGGGAAGAAGAAGCCAGAGCTCATTTTTTTTTTTTTTAACCTATAAACCAGAGTTTATGTTCTGTTAATTACTCACTTCAAATAGCCTAAAATGCCCTGCCACCTGGCTTTGTAGTAAAATTTACTTCTTCTAATTATGGGCAAGGCTTGAATCTGAGGCTGGTTTGGCCTTCAGGTTACTGAACTGGCATGGCAAACATGAATGTTAAAGAGGTGACAGTTTCGCCAAAGAGGGTTCAAATCTCTTTGTAGCTTCCTATTGCTAATGACATTAAAGCATGCTGTTGACATTGAGCCAACATCTTGCTCTTATTCCTTGTCAAAAGGAGAACTCTGGAACAGGGTCAGATAGGTGCGTGTTGGTTTCTAAATGGAGAGACCACTTTGGCAGTGAGCATAGTGATAAAAATAGCTGGAGCTGTGGAGAGGACAAAGACAAAGGGAAGAACAAAACGTAAAAGGAACACTGGAGTTTAAACTGCTTATAATCAGACCCTGGATATATCCTTGTTTCTGAATTTCTACCAAACATCTTTTTTTCTATTGACATATTTCTGAAATGTTTTGGTTTCTTAGTCGTGGCAGGCCATTGGACAAAGGGAGTTCAGTTGTAATATGGATATAGGCATATGCACAAGTGCAAAGAATGAAATAAAGCAATGATTATTTAATTGTATGTCTGAATTAAATACATTCCCAAGTAATTTTCAATAAAATTAGATAAAACCCCAAGCATAGAAGTATTCTAATCAACAGGACCAAGGTCAGGACATTTGCACTGAGGTTAAGCCTTGTGTCTCAGGTGCACTTTTAAGAGCAGTTTAAGGAGCAGTCAAACATGCATACCCCATGTGGCAAAGCCAGCGTGAGATTCCTAGTCCTACTTACTCAGTCCAGCCCTGTGTTACAGGTTGCCTTTCCCCAAGTTAAAATGATGCAAAGGTATGTGAGTTCTGGCTGTAAATCAAACCACTGCCATCAAAATATGCATCAATAATCAGTCAAGCAGCTTCTGCTGAGCTTTAACTTGCAAGAGCAAATACATAGGTGTTTACTGTTGTTGTGCTTTCCTCCTTCTATGCAATCATAATGGCATCTGCTGTGAGGCTGTAGGTGAATACTTTTCCAGAGGACTGAGCTACAGCATACAGATTTTCCTGCTTTTGAACATCTTGGACAGTTTTCATGAATTCTTGTGTTTTGATCCATCAGCTAGAACTGGAGCAACAGAAAACTCCCTGTTCTGTAGTATAGTTCATACAAGCAAAGTGTTATATATTATCATCATTTTAAAACGTACTTGTCAACCACCAAGCTTAGTGACACACAAAGTTGAGAAGTTGTTACAGGTTCTGGTGGCTTATTTATTCTGTTGGTTTGCTACTGGTACTTTGACTCAGTTTCACACATTTCTACTGCAAAGAAAAATAGCCATTTTCATGTTTCTAAGCAAAATCAGTTGTAGAGAGGGTTGGGATTTTTTTAATCATTCTGAATCAAATGCTATTGCAGTTTTATAATCTATACATGCATTGAAATTATGCTTTTGTAGTTGCAATGTATTAATAGATGGTCTTATATGATTATTGATCAGATCATATTTTTAGTACTGGGCTGGAGCTTTAGTCATTGGTATTAGTTTTTAGCAAATGGCCAACATATATTGTAAAAAGCTTGTCAGTCTGCAAATAGTCCTCTTCGGGTATTTTGCTTTCTAGTTTTAGATAGAAATAGAACTGTTGGTTACTTCAGGCAGCAAAATATTAGAAAAACTAGTTAGTGTGTTTATAGAGCTGTAAGATCATATGGAGAATGGGAAACGCATGAGACTTGCAACTCAAGGATCACCAGTTCCAGACCAAGAGCGCTTTCTCCTGCTTGTCTTATGGATTAACTTGACAGAAGTACAGAATTGAGTACTATTGTTTGCAGCCTTCCAGATGAAACTGAAAAATTGAGATCCTCTCTGTTTCACAAGGACATAAAGGTTTGCTCTGGTTCCGCTTTGCAGTAAGGTGATTATTTTGTGCGCACATTAGAATTGGATAATTTTGTTTTCCCTGTAATTAATGTCTGTCAGTTTACTTGTTTTCTTTCCCTTTTACTCCAACCAAGCCAAATTCCCTCCTCTCTCATCTTATGTTCTTTTGCCTCAGGTTTGGACTGTCTGCCCCAAACTGTACTCCTGGACTCACTTAATTTTTAACAGTTTGCACATTAAGTGAATTCTATAGAGTAAAACAGTAACAGCTGCCATTCCCTATCACAGTTGCACTTCTGAGCATTTGTCAGGATTTTGGGTTTTATCTTTTCAAATCCTAAATGCTTTCAGCTGTACCAGAGACATCCTGCTCTTCTCTACTTGCTGCTTTCCTCTTCCCTGTCACCACAGCAGACACCATCCTTCAGCTGCTGCTTGATGTCAGAAATAAGATGAAAGCTGCTTATTTTTCCCTCTCTCCCTGAGCTTCTCTACTACCTTATTTTTTCATTTTCCTTTCCTCATAAATTGCCTTTCTACAGACCGTCTGGAAGAACTGATTCACCCTGTGTCCTTCTCTTGCTGTAACAAGATTTGTGCCAGAGAAGTCATTCCATATTAGTCTCGTCTTCTATTCTGTCTGTAGCTTCTTCCAGAAACAGAACAGCACATGCGAGAAGGTCCTTGTCAGGCCAGGGCTGAGGTACTGCATGCTTGCAGTTATATATGTATGTGTGTGTACATACACACACACATTTGTATATGTATAAATATGGTTCTTGAAGTCAGTCAGTAAAAATGGGTTGTGCATAGACTGAATTCCCAAGGTCAGGCTGTTTCATAGAGTTGTGCAACACTCGAGTGTCTCGACACTCAGCCTTCCACTGGCTACCAGAGGATTTCTGCACACTATGCAGTTTAGCTCTTTATAGAAACTTGTAACTAGATCTCAGTGAGGAAGCTTGGTACCAGAAGTAAGATGTCTGCATTGGTAAAGCATTCCTATCAGGCTCATGGGTAACAGAGTAACAGGGTACATTAGCAACGGTGCAGCTTTCTGTAACACCATAAATCCTAGAGCTTGAATTGACAGTTGGATGATTAAATGAAGTGGGCTATGCAGATGCCTATGATCCTGCAGAGGAAGAGGGGCAAAGAGGAGTCTTTTTGGTTTTGTAGACTTTAGATTTCATTCCAGGCAGTTAGAACCATCATAACATTTGGATTTCAGATGAAATAATATGCTTCTATAATTTCTCAAATTGATTGTTGCAGTTATTTCCTCTTGTTAGAACCAAAAAAACCATGTAGAAGATAACCAATTACAAAAATAAGACTAAGAATGTGATTTTATTATTCTGGCTTCGTTGTTTCTGTTTAAGACTTTGAAATAAGAGACATTAAGAAGCACAGGTTGACTATTTTGAAGTAATTCTTCTTGATGAAATCCTACAGGCTGATAGAGTCTCCTGCAGAAGTATATATGAGAGACTGAACCTCTTGCATAGCAACTCGCTTATTAAATGTGTATCTTGTTCTACTGATTAGACTCCATAAGGGGACAATACCTTAAAGTCACTTCTGACTCAAATATTGTATATTCATTATATGCAAAGTTGCTTAAACATATATTATTAGCAGTAAACATATTTGTGGTGAAGTTAACAACTATTGGCTTGTGAGAGGATTTTTGAGAGAAAAAATCAACCTGTATTGCAGTTTTGGAGGGGAAAGAATCAGTTTCATTCCAAATTAGAACAAAATTGGTTTTTGAGATAGTACCAGCTTTCTTGGTATATCTGTGTATATTTACTAGTTATGGCTGAGTTTGCGCCTGTGTATCCTGGCATGTTTGAACTGCTAACCCTGCTAACCTATTATGCCAGATTCTTCTGATTTTCAGTCTATATTCTTGTTAGCTACTTATAAGTACAGTTACGTGATTCAAAGATTTACTAGCATGTTAGTGGGTGCTGGAAAACAGTATTGCATGAAGTTAAATTTACATTAAGATAAACATAAGGATGGAATTATTTAAGTTCTGGAACCTACTTGTCCCAAGGGAAGTATTTCATGTGGGTTTTTTTTTTTGTGGTGGTTGTTTGTTTCGGAATTTTTTTTTTTTTTTTTTGGTTGGTTTCTTTCACTCCCTCCCTAACTCTTGCAAGCTTTTTCAAATCCTTTTCATAAAAAAAGAAATTTAATTCTACTACCTGCAGACTAGTTATGAATATATGTCTCATTCTCCTTTCTGCCTTCACAGGCACCTGTAAAAAGTTGATCACTGTTCTTTTCTCTTATTCACTTATAGGCTGTAAGGCTGAAGCCTCAAAATCAGCAGCCCTTGTTCTCATGGGGGACTTCAACTTACCAGACATCTGTTGGAAATACAACACAGCAGAGAGGAAACAGTCCAGGAAGTTCCTGGAGTTTGTAGAAGACAACTTCCTGACTCAGCTGGTAAGCGAGCCCACCAGGGATGGTGCCTTCCTAGATCTGTTCTTTACTGAGAAGGGCTAGTGGGAGATGTAGTGGTCGGGGGCTGTCATGGGCTTAGTGACCATGAAATGGTAGTGTTTTCAATATTAGGCAAAGTAAGGAGGAGGAGCAGCAAAACTAATTCTATGGACTTCTGAAGGGCAGACTTTGTCCTGTTTAGGCTGCTGGTTGAGAAAGTTCCTTGGGAGACGGTCCTAAAAGGCAAAGGGACCCAGGAAGGCTGGACCTTGTTCAGGTCGGAAGTCTTAAAGGCACAAGAGCAGACTGTCCCCATGTGCCGCAAGCCAAACTGACAGGGAAAAAGACCAACCTGGCTGAACAGGGAGCTTTTGCTGGGACTTAGGAGAAAGAGGAGAGTCTACTACATCTGGAAGAAGGTGCAGACTACTTAAGAAGAATACAAGGATTTAGCTAGGTCATGTAGAAAGAACAAGAGAGGGGCAAAAGCTCTGGCACTAATGTAAGCAAAAAAACCCTCTCAATAAACTCTCTGCTGAGTAAAAAGCATGAGTTACAGTGACGTGCATAGTCTAGAGGACTTTTATAGTTGAGATGATGGGGGAGGGGTCGATCTCTTCTCTGATGGGAGTCAGGCTCTTCTCCCAAGTTATTAGTGTTAGCCCAAGAGGAAACAGCCTCAAGTTGCACCAGGGTAGGTTTAGGTTAGATATTAGGAAAAATCTATTCATGGAAAGGGTTGTCAAGTCCTGGAACAAGCTGCGCAGGGCAGTTGGTGGAGTCACCATCCGTGGAGGTGTTTAAAAGACATGTAGATGTAGTGCTTAGGGACATGGTTTAGAGCTGACCTGTCAGTGCTGGGTTGGACTGATGATGGTTGGACTTGATGACCTTAAGGGTCTCTTCCAACCAGAACGATTCTATGGTTCTATGATTTCAACTTTATTTTTGAAATATGTAAACTTACGTAATTAATGGATACAATTTTTAGCACATTCTTTGTTTAACCTACTTGTTTTTTTCCTCTCTGCAATCTGGAATTTTATGTGCTTTTATTTTTATCAAACCCTTCAGGCATATAAACTTCCTAACTTCGGTTTGAGTTCTTATGATTTTTGCCTAAAAAGAAATCCTTTCCCAAAACTTTCCCCCCCCCCCCCCCCCCCCAACTCCCACAAGATAAAACAGAATTGTCAGTTCTTTAGCATATTACATTTATATAGTGATTTTTTATGGAACTAAATGAAAAATCTGCTGAAGAGAACTGACATCACTTTGCCATAGTCTTGCCTCTTTTAAAGAGCAAAATAAAATGTATTATTTTATTCCACATTAAAAAAAAACCCCTAAATTATAGAATTTTCTGTATCTTAAAGGCATCCAAGTCTACAGGCATTGCAAGAACACTGGGGCTAAGAAATACAAGGTTATACACGACTGTATGTACACTACTATAGTGGCTGTACATTTCAAAGCAAATGTTTGCTTTGTCCTTCCTGTTGCCCAAGGCGTACTGTAGATGTCTAACTGTAGAAAAAAAATGCATGGCTATGTGTTGCAATGTTTCATCACACAGCATTTCAAAGGTGACATACATCATCCATTTTGAACAATAAGTATCCTATCCAAATGAAGCAGGAAAATCCAGGCAAGCCAGATGGGTAATTTTCTGGAGTATGCAGGGAAATGGTAGATATTATGGTTCACTGACTATCCAAGGTGTTTTGGCACATAAATCATTTTAAGCTATTCAGAACATAGTAACTGAAGCCCAGCAAAGTGGCCTGATCCTGTCAGTACCTTTTCATTTACTGCAGTCAGATTTTTGTCATAAACCTTACCTGTATCTCTCCTGTGAAGAACACTGCCTTGCTGAAAACATTGAAGGAATGAAGTAAACACTGATAAGAGGTAAATGTTTTCAGCTCTGGTAGAAAAAGATAATGATTTATGTTCTCATTGATGGATAACTGACACTTTTATAGAGCAACGGAATAGCTAAAAATGTTTCTTAATTACAATCAGTACAAACCTCTGTTTGTACAGAAACAATTAAATACATTTCTAACCTTTGTCTCTGCATCTGTTTTCAAACAAAAATTTTTGAAATCCTAGTTAGAAATTGAAGGTCTTGTCTACAGTAATGCACATGCAAATAATCACTGTCTGTATCTTGATATTATCATCAACCTAATACACAGTTCTTTTGCAAATCCCCCTAAATCATTCATATTAGTACTTTCAGTAACATAGACATGCATTTTGTTGAAATTCTAAAGAAATGATGAATAGTAGTAGTTCAAGTGTACTCACTTTAAGTATTATACAGATTTTACTTCTTTTGATGAAATGCAAATAAATGTCAGATATTTTGGGTACATGTGTGCTGCTGCTGTGCCTAGCTGCCAATGCTGACCTTTATCAATAAAGTAAGAAACAGATTGAAAAGGTCATGATAGTTATAACATTTTTTCAGCTGAGATGTTATTATATTGTTTATTTACAGACAATCCCTAAAACTGAACATACGGTTTCTTTAACAAAAGCTGTCTCAACATGGTGATTAGTGAACAGGTTCTGTATGATAGCAAAAAGTGAATCCTATTTAATGACATTTCCTTTTGCTTGACTGAAATGATCTTTACCAACCTTAAAAAAAGCAAACTCAAAACCCCCTAAACCCAAACCTACCTCTTTACTGTAGGTACTTCACTACCCTTTCAATGTTGTACCTGCTACAGGTGGAAAATAAAATACAATTATATTTTCTTATTGGGGGTGACCTCTCGTGTGAAACAATGGCATTTAGCATTCCTTGGGGTTTGAAATGACAGCTTTTTGCCAATTAAACCAGATTACTAAAGTTCTGTCAGTGCTTAGAGGGGCAAGGTAATTTATCATTAAAAATAAGTTCCCATCCCCTACCCTAAAGTAATTCTGTCTTCTCAACCCAGTATTTCCTTAAAATGTTTGTTTGCTTATATTTTCTTTAAAAAATCCAATAAATTTTCTTGCCCAAATACTGTAATTCACATTCTGTCCTATTACTTATGGCATCAGTGAAGCTGTAAGTTATACTTGTCATTAGCCCTTCATTCCTTCACTGAACATTCGTTCCTATTTTACCTTTCATTTGTATGAATATGACTATGCAAGGCAAAACCCATGAAAAAGCTTTTAAAAAATAATTGATAGAGAAAAATGTGTTAATGAAAATTAAATTTACCAGATGAAAACCTGAACAATCACAGTATGTGAAAAAGAAAGCTGCACTGCAGCCTTAGCTTCAATCCATTTGTGGTGGATATGTATGTAACATCTTTAATGCTGTGGGTGTATTAGCTGCTAGAACAGTTAACTATGCAGCAATAGCATAGGTTTTTCCATTCCAATTTATTTATAGATGTGTTCCATCTCTTAAAGCTGGACACTCTGTGCATATTCATGTTTATAAAAAGCATACACGTATAGGTTTTTGTTTCACTGGTTGTTAAGTTGAAGGCTACATCAATTCACAGCAAAGCTGACTTTGTAGATAACTATTATCCCTCACACTGTGTTTAAGAGGCATGGAGTTCATATGCATTGCGGTATGACATGCTTTACTCTTATGCCATTAGTTGTAAAATCATTGCTGAATATTAATTTTCTTATTTGCTGAGAGACATGTGAAATGATTGTAATTCCAAATGGTGCTATCAATATCAATAGGAGACACAAATTACTGAGATTATTCTCTGTTCATTAACAAGGTGGATGTTAGTATAAAGACCATCAAATAGTAGCCACATAAAATAATTTACTGTGTACTTTTATTCTTTAATTATAAATATAACTGATACAGGTTTGTGAAGAAAGAAAAGGAGTATCATTGAATGAAAAAATAGAAGTGTTAGTTTGGAGAAAATTTGTATCAATTTTAAAGAAAATATTTTAAGTTTCTGAAATTAATTTGGAAAATTGTTCATTTTCCTTGAGATCTTAACCTTTGGTTATTTTACAGCTGTGATGTTCTTGGGCCTTGTCTGGGCAGCTCTTGTAATCTAAATGGATCTTAGGCTAAGTACAAGCTAGTGAGTCTTTTGAGTTCTACTGTGTGCAGGAAGTAGTGGACATGTAATGCACTAATCTTTAATAATGAGATACATGACACAACAAATTCTGCCCTGCAAGAGGTAGACTGTCAGCTTAGTGTAATGGCCGATACAGGTGGATTCTTTAAGTTACTTTAGAAGTTTGCAGTGGGATGGGACTGTTGCAAGCTGTGTGCTCATTGCCTTAAAAGGAAAAAAAACCCATTCCTCAGATTGTTAAAGCTTCGTTTTGAAGGGTGTTTTGAGATCTCTTGGTATGCCAAAACAATGCCAGTGTTATAATGCACTCTTAGAATAGCTCAGTATCTCAAAGGTTTTCAAAACTGAATCAGGTAGTTTGAATTAGTGTTCAGTTTCCCTGGAAGTAAATTTTGGTGTATCTATTGTAACTACTCCCTCCGGGCATTCCTCCTGTACCAAGTCATTAAACTTTTTTCAGGTGTCAAATATTTCTGTATCTTTTACTCATTGTTTGATGCATGTCATCTACATTATTATTATTGCTTCTACTGCTGTCATGTATCTTGAAAAAAATTTTCAACATGTCCTATTTTCTCTCCTTCCTTCGTAGACAGATAAATGTACAGTGTCTCTCACAGAAATACCCCGTGTCCCATTGCTGCATATTAAAAACCTCTGGTACTTCCAGTTCAGCAGTTAGATCACTATCTACAGCTAAGCAAAGGGACAGAGGTTACCTTCATCTAGAGTGAAACAATATTAGAAGATTAGGGAAATAAGATCTAAGTTTATCTAAATCGTATTATAGATATTGAAATTGGCCTAACTTTGGAGTGCTGTTCTTTCAAGACTGTAAATCCTGAAATCCAGGTAGGTGGAAAGTACTTGGAATTTGGGATGCAAATATTTGTTCTGTTGCTAGCAGTGCATGTTTGAACATGATTAATACCCTGCAGTCAGAAACCTGAACTCTTGGAGTTTTCCATAGCTATAATGTGTATGTAGTCAGGTAGACATATAGTAGACTGTGCGCTATGCTTACATTCAGTTCTTGCTACTGTGAGGGATTGAATCTGTCATGTCAAATTAAACTGCAGCTTTTCTCCCTATTTTAATAATACTGACTCACAAAAGATTTAGAAGTTTCCAAAACACTGTTCGCCCCGCCATGGGTTTGTATTGATTCCTTCTGCAGAGGACTGAGTGAGTGAATACAGTTTTCTCAGTCCACTTTTAACTTAGCTTACAAGGAGAATTTATCCTTGTGTATGAGGTATTTATTGGTGCATAACTAGTATAAATCACGTTTGGGGCTTTCAACATTACTGATGGAGAGAGTGTTCTAACAATGCTTTCATAGCATTGATCAGGAGGATGCCATCATGATAAACCTTACAGTGTTTTGAAAAGTGCTTTTCACTCTAAAAATGGAGGTAGGAAAAGTATTGTTTTGAGAGGTATTTTTGAAAAATTGAACAAAACAATCTCAGAATTGGAAATTATTTTCAAGAAGTATGCTTTGTAAGTGAAGCCTTGTAGAGTAAATGATATTTGATATACTTTTCCTTTGCACTCTGGTATTGGTATCTGGGTTTGGTTTAGATTTTTTTTCTCTCTTATTTTTCTTCTATTTGTGTCTTAAGACAAGTCCTGTTTAGTGTAGTTTCTGATTTCAGCAAATTCTTATTAGGTGAAATCCATTACTTCTTCTTTAAACTCCAAGAAATCTTTTCTGTTTTAACTGTTTGGTTGCTGGATCTGGTTGATGTATGCTGCCTAATTTAGGATCTACCTGGTCTTGCTACATTAAACTTTTTTCCTATTTTTTTGAAAACTGTAGTTCCTTAGAAAAGTACGGTTTTTACTGGTGGAGCATACAAGATTTGGTTCATCCCAGTGGTGTGACTTCATGGACTTAAGGTGAAAAATTAATTTTTCCAACTGCTTATTAGTCTGCCTATTCTGTAGAACTTTCAGTTTCTGTCCTGCAACCATATGCATGTTACTAGCCTGTTTTGGCTTAGAAAGAACCATCCTTTGTGCTTGAAGATACAGTGAATCCATTGCAGTGCCAACATTGAGAACAAAAATGCAGATTTTTAATGTGTATTTTGATTTCTTTACCACTTTATGAAAAAATGAACATACAAGTAATTTTGCTGAAATCTTCCCATGTGAGGAAGATGCTCACCAGTCCTGTAATTTACTTCATAATGTTATGAAAGCCTGTTACTTCACTGGTATCTTGAAAGAGTTCAGCCACAGTGCTCTTTCAATATCTGCAGTCATTACAGCCAAAGTCATGCAAGTGTTCTAATGTATTTAAAAATTTTCCAACTGTTTCAAGGGGGTGAATTTGGTGGTATTTTTTGCACAAAATTATATCTCCAAATGTGCCATAGAGAGCCTATATCTGGCTTGTAACCTTGTTTAGTCAGATACCAGTTAGGTAAAATCTTGTGTAATTTCTGGACAGAAATACTTTCTACTTCAAAAAGCACTCAAAACAGTTTTCCTTACCCCATGTTTTTTTTGTGTACGATTGTAATTTTTCTGAATACCATCTAATCTGCAGAGTGTAAAAACTCTCATTCTATCAACCCAAAAATATTTTATTCCTGTATGCAGGCATTTCCTTTCTTCTATTTCTCTTTGATCCTTACACTCTTCAAAACAAGGCAGGTCCAGAAGAATTATTAGATTTGTATGCAGACTCAGAGAAAACCTCTACGTCACTTCTCATAAAAGAGATTTGGGATACCTCAGCTGATAAATAAGAAGTACAATGGGACTGATTTTAGCACAGGCAGTGTTGTGTCCTACACACTTCAGGGTTTTTGAGAATGACATCCAGATTGACTCTATATCCCTTCAATTTTTGAAGTCCTTTGAGCAGTTTGGCAAATGTTACTTTGTATTAATGGTGGATAACTAAATAAGGCAGTTTATACAACTTCTAAATAGAGTTAACCCTTATGTCCCTCCTAATGACATAACTTATTAAATAAACTGAACTTCTGTGAATTATTTCTTAAAAATATCCTATGGTTACAATAATTGTATGTGGTTTATAAAGTGGAGTGTTATGAATGTTAAGAAAACTTTTAATTTCACCTACAGCATATTTACAACATTATTTAGAAACCCATTTTAAGCTTTCATTCTTGCAGCCTTACACTTGAACGTTAATTCGCTAATTTGAGTTTCGTGAAAGTTACATGCTGGATAAAGAAAACATTTTGGCTTCTCAGGTCCCCTGCTGCATTAAGCCCTTTGTGAGATAATACAGGTATGGTCTTTATAGATCCTCTGCCCTCTCTCAGACATCCACTGAAGTTGTTTGAAACCAGTAGTTGCCACTGTGCTGGTTAGGTGGGAGATTAGCATATTAAGTCCTTATAACAGACATCTCATTTCAGATATGGCATTTTCCATGACATTCTGAAGCTCAACCTCTCTCATTTCCATTCTTCTTAACAGCCAGGCTGCTTGTTCTTCCCTGATTGTCCGTTGTTATTTGGAAAAGATGGTGATGATCTCCTTTCAATATCTACTAGATTAATTTGCAGCTGTTGCTCAGAATGGAAATTTTATGCCTATTATTTCAAGAAAGTGCAAGTGGGTGAAATATGCAAGACTTCTAAAAAATTGTACGACTGTGCACTGTGTACTGGCACTGCAAGTGGACTTACCTTGAGTAATTGGTAGGATGTTAGAAGAATTACTATTCTAGTAAATACAATGCATTCTAGTACAGTTGTTATAATTGTTCAACAGTTTGAATTATGTTTTTCATTTTGACAGCCTCACCTTCTACAGCACATCACTTAGCACTTTGATCTCTTTTTTCTTGCTTTTCCTTTTGCAATTTTGTATTGCCACTTCCCCAGTCTTTATGCAAGTGCTGGTACAATTATCTTGACATCTTGAGATGTAATTATAATGTTTTATGTTTCATGGCTCATTCCGGCCATAATAATAAGAGTCAGCTCACGTAACCTTGGTATGACTCTTTTGTGCTTATTTAACTGGTCTTAATCTGCAGAGTTTTATTGCTTGTTATGGAGTCTTATGCCACACAGTTTCCCCACAACCACTTAACCTTGTGTAGTCTTACAAATTAGTAGATCAGGCTGTATGTATAGCTCCTGTACAACCTGGTCTACTTTTTATCTTTGATTAAGTATGTGCAACTTTGCTGACTAGGTGACTAATTGTATGTTAATGTTTTTCTATTTAGAATAAAATTACCAGAGGAAGGTAGATGACATTAATTATACTATTGGATGTGTGCAAGTCTATGTGTGTGAATGGGAGGGTGAGCCTAAATTATAACAGAAATGTCTTTGCCCGTGACAAGAAAGGTAAAAGTGCTGCAAAAGCAGATTTGGGCTACCATAATAAGGCAGTTTGCACAAAAAGAACAGCCTTGATTTTCATGAGGTATTTAAACAAATACATAAAGTATGTTGAAGGTGATGAATTTCAGTCTGTCCATACTGGTCTTCACTGGAGTGAGCCATTAACTGTTTGCTTAGTAACATCCACTTCTGCATTTACTGAAGTGATTTTCCTTTTAAAAAGTGAACAGGTACTTGTTCTGCACATAATTCTGAGCCTGTTTTCATTTGGTTCAACTGAAATTACTGCTGCATCTCAGGACGAGGTTTTTACTTCTGATTGGTCCATGCCTTGTCCTGGTAGGACAATTGACACGTAGAAGAATAGTCCTACTGAGTTAATATAAATTAGGGGTAGAGTTCATGGCAGCAGTCTTTTAAATCAACAGTTAACTTTTTAGTTCCTGTGCTCAAATTTGTGTGTAAAAGACAGAGTATGAAGAAACAAGGTGTAAAGTCAAGGAATGGATATATGAACTGCAGAATAAATGGAAAGAATTTTTTTAGCATGTTGTTTTACAGATCCTGGATGTGTGCCTCTTTCTTCAAAAGCACAGAAGTTGTGCTGGAGTTGTTGTTCTCCCATGCTCACACATTCACATCCTCCCATGCACATGCCTTCCATTCAATTCTATTCAGATAGAGTTTGGTATAGTGACATGTACTTCAGACTGAACTACAACGCTGCCAGTAATTAGAATTTCAGTACATATAATATTCTTATTCTTATGTATGTGTACATGGGGAATGTAATGCATACTGAACACTAATTAGCAAAAAGTGAGAGTGGAGTTTTATAGGAGTCTGCTTATTTTTCTGCTAATAAAAGCCTTCAGTTTTTGAAGATCAAGATGTGTTATGGTGCATTAATATCGTTTTCTGTATAGCACAGGATGTACACTGTCAAAGCCAATGCATTATCCACAGAAGTAGCATACTATATTAATTCTACCTGTCCTTGTCAGTTTCATATCATCATAATAGTGAAACCAAATGGCTTGCAGCTATGTGGACAAGAGAACAAAATTTGCTTATTCCTTTAGCATGTTTTGCACTTTGCATCTTTTGTTCCTTATATAGGAACAAATTGGTTAGGCTGAATAATGCCTGAAGCTTATCTCATGTCTAAATATTATTTTCTATATAAAATATTATGAACAGGTGGGTTTTTTACTTTGTTTAAGAACTAGCATTTTTCATTCTTCCTGTGGCAAAAAAAAACTAAGGTGAGCAAATAAACATACATATTCAAATATGAACAATTTAATGCTTTTTTTTTTACTTTGCTATGTAACCAGGCTGCACATGCCGATTCTAATCTTTGCATCCTGGCCTTAGATCTCGCTGTGGTAACAACAGCAACAGCCAGTTTACTTTAGTTTACTTTAGTAATTTAAAAGCTGTTTATGTGACAGTTTTAACCTAAGTGGGATCTGATTATTGACATTTAAAAAAAAGAGTAATGTTTTTTTACTGTGATAATCAACATATTTAGAAGCTGTTAGCAATCTTTTGGTAATAAACTGCTGTTCCTACAATTATGTGTCATTGTAAAGAGTTGTTAACACATTTATAAACTATTAATTATTAATTAATTTCTCTAATGTGCCAGTATTACTTGCTGTATTTCTCCCTTGCTGTATAAACTAAATACCGCACCACATTTGCATTTGAAAGCCTTGTTCTTCACTTCCATAGTGCAGCGACTTCCAGTAACTTTTACTAGCTTGACAATCCATAGAGACTACAAGCGTGAATACTGCATGCAATTTGCGAGTTGTACCTTCAGATTAATGTTTTGGTCGTTGATGGTGAAGATACACTTATGGAAAGATGTTTCCAGAGAAGTTATGATGCTGTCATCTGTTACTCAAAGACTTAGAAAGACCGCTTGGGAGCTGCCTGGCTTACTAGACGCAGCACAGAACAGTATCTCCTTTGCTATGTGGATTGAAAGGCCATTAATGTTTTCACTTCAAGGCCTCGTATAATATAACATAACTCTGCCCATCCGTTTTGTACTTTCACCTGCTTTTCTATCCTCTCTTTGTTCAACCCAAGAACGAATCTTGCAAGATTTTCTCAATGTGTTTCTCCCCTCTGCTCTCACAATTTCTTCCATATGGCCCCATTTGTCTTTGTCCCACTTCTTGAAGCAGTCTGACAACCCTTCACACTCTTCTTTTCGATTGACTCGTGAAGACACACAAACTGAGAAGAGAGGATGATAAATGTTGGCCTGCTTATCCAGTGAATAGATGCATGCCTATGTACATAAGAAACTTATGAGTCATGGGGCTAAAAAGGAGTTGTCCTTAACTTTTACCCTTTCTTTGCGATGCTTTCATCAATTCACTCTTTTCCCTCCCACTCCCTTATGTATGTACTAATTAGACTGTAACTGTTTTGAATTAGGGTCATCTTTTTATATGTTTATGAATTGCTCTACACATCACATTTATACACTTGTGAAGTGTGTTGTACTTTCTGAGATTTGGTTATGATGCATATTTTAAAGGTAAATATGTTTACTTGAGATCCTTTTATATTATTAAATGCTTCTTTTGTTTTCAGTGTGGGAATAAGGTGATAAAAGTGAAGGATTAGAATAATTTCACTTTCTTCAGAATAAGAAAGTTTTTATGCATCTAGCTATGTTTTTCTTGATATGTACATTCAGATGACAAAATGTACATAAATGAAAATTCAGTATTTTCCACTCCTCTTAATTCACACTGAGGTGTGGTTGTGCATGTAGTTGAATTACTTAACTTGTGATACTGGAAAAAGTCACACAATAGTTCTGGAACTTGTTAGATGGCTGGATCTGTTGCTGACTGAAATGTGTAGAAAGTCTCCCACTGATTTCTCTGGGTGTTCAGTCAAGTTCTGTGTGTTCCGCTGTCTTCATGCTTCAGCTTTTAGCAGTTTGGCAAAATGTCAGATCTGCAAACCTTTTCTCAAGTCTAATGCAGGTTTTATGGACTTGAATTTTAAGTATCCCTGCCTGGCTAGCATGAGGACTTTAATCTTATGTTTACAAGAGAGTAGCTGAATGAACAAATACTCCTGTCTCTCTTCTCCAGTTGCATTACCTTCAGCATGATTTTAAATTCCCCTATGGATCCCCTGTGTCTGAATCTTCAATTATAGTTCATGAGTTTGTCTTGCAAAGGTCCAAAAGCACACCAGTGAAAACTTTACATGGATGTGAGATCAGCATTTAGGGCTGAAAACCTGGCTTTGAGCTGGCTAGCCAGAGTTATAGTTTGAGCTAGTACAAGAAACCTCTTTAACTGGTTTTCTCAGTTTCAATAGTAATGAATCAAATGTTCAATAGGAATTTATATACAGGGCCTGCCACTGAATTAGGTGGCAGAGTACCCACACACATACTCAAGCGCAGGGTGTACTATTCTATATTCAGCAGAAGGAAAGCATCAATGATAATAACTTTCTATAAAAGGAGAAGAGTAATTTAAATCCAGGATAAAAGTAGGAAGAGCAGCAGACATTTCATGTCTGAGTAATTAAATTAGCAGTGAAAGGGCACAGAATTGGTAAAGCAGGGGTATAAGATACTGTCTATTCATCCTTTTGTATTTTCAAGTATTTAAAAACCTCTTAAGTGCCATATATAGTGGGAGGGGACAAATAAAAAAACCCCCAACACTAAATCCTCACAAAAGGCATACATCAAAGCAGACACTTTGGGTCTTTGGCTCTTGGAAAGAAAGGTCACCCTGCTGCCTTTCCCAAATGCTAACAGAAATCTTTCTCACAGAGCAATAGCAGTTTTATTATTAGCTGAGCAAGGCCCTGTTGTCAGTGATTGACAAGGTTTCCACTTCCAGATTTCTTCCATAACCCTGCTTAACAACTTGGAACTTGCAGGCTGATGCTTGTAATGAAAATTCAGCAGGACTCAGGGAACCTGAAAATTCACCAATGGGTCTTATGTGGCATATAGTAACCATCACTGCACTTGGCAGTAAAATTTGCAGCAAAACATTTTGATCACAATCTTTCTTATTTTTACTGTAGGAGACAGCTCTTAGTGCATTGTTTGCAGAAGTATTTTTGTTTCAAAAGAGTATCATAAGGTTATGTTACACAAGTATATGTTTTTGTCATCAGATGTGATTCCCGAGATGTTGATGATATCTCTTATTCAAAAATCTGGAGTAAAAAAGCTAAGTTGCCTTTCTCCTTTTTTGTCTCATCTTTTCTTCCCCTGATTTGGCAGCTACTGTTGTCAGCCATTTCACATATGGATAAAGATGGGAGTAAGAGTGGGACAAAAAAAAGAAGAAAGTGACTTTACCAAATTTGAATATTTGCTAGAATTAAATATATTTATTAGAGTCCTTTATGTTCTTTTAGCAGGAAAGAGATAGCAAAGCATCTGTTTTTGTTGTGAAGGTACCAATTAATTGTATCATAAACTCAAGATTTTTTTTAAAAAGATAGATAAGATCTAGAACATTCGGATAATTAATGATCCTTTGCAACACTTACACTTTCACTAAGACCAGAGCTGTGTACCCAGGGGTATTATTACCCCCTTTTCTGCATGTGTCTACAGCCATTTAAAAATCTGTGCCTTTTCTTTAGTGTCTGTGGCTTGTTCAGTGGTCACAGCATTCCTAGAAGACAAAGATCAAACCTTCATTGAATTCAGTAGAGGTTTTGCCATTGACTGAAGTGAAAGAAGTGCTTTCCTAAGTGAACATAAAGGCTAAACTAATCTCTCCACTCATAAGTCATTCTAGCAAGTCAGGCTTGGAGAACACTAGTGGGACAGTATGCTGAAAACTTGCACTGTTTCATATTTCACTGTAGCCGTTCTGTGAATAAGTCAATGAGTTCAGTCTCTGGGGCATCCAGTCTAATAGCTTTCAGGATAAATAAATTCACTTTATAAATGGATTTGTACCTGGAATTGTAATATCTTCAGCCCATCACCAATTGCTTTGTTTAACAAATTGCAGATGGAAAGCTGCCCTTAATGTACTACAGAAGTGGACGTACTATATTTAAAAAAACAGCTGGGAACAATTTTTCGTCCCTCCTGGCTTCTCTAAGATCATAAGATCATTAGATAGATAGTTGGAAACACATGACAAAAAGGGGGAAAAAAAAGAGTATTGGTGAATGCACTGAAATCCCCTCTAGGTCATGCTTGAGTAAGTCCAGTCTGACTTTGGCAAGTGAAAGAAAAAGAGCATGGTTAAAACTCAAGACCCAGTAGCACAACTAGGACATTTTAGAATTTTGGTGTTCTTATAATCCTGCAGTGTCTAGCCAACAGGAATAACCTGCCGGATTCAAAGAGCAAAGCTCAGCATCTTTATGCTAATTCAGTGATCTGTTCCCTCCAGCTCTGTCATTGTGGATTTTTACTGCAGTGCTCTCAGCACTTCGCACATGCATAGAGATTAATCTTCATTTTACTATTATACTTCCTTTTTGCCACATTGTCATCTGGAAGCTTGAACCAAAGGTCTACAAGACTCTTTTGAGAACTGGATGTCTCAAGAAATAAGTCTTCCTGAGCTTTTCTAAAGAAATAATGAAAACAGCAGGGCATGTTTCTAAACATATATGGTCCATATTTTCAAATTTTTTCAATCCTTTCCTTTTGTGTGACCAATATCTCTTAATATGGCTATGATAAGTGAAAAAAACCAAACAAACTAAAAACAGATAAAAAAAGTGAGGATGATAGTTAATGATTTAGGATAGCGAAAATAAGAAGTGACTCTGATAGTCACTTAGTGGCCATGATGACAGTAGATGAAATTTGATACTGGAGAGGTAAAAAGACATACAACTAGAAGAACAATTTCTTATTTGAGTATACTTTCTTTACATGTGAAAAAACAGAGGAAAATAAAGATTGAACGTTGTTGTGGACTTTGGTCTGCAATGTTTCAGTAGTCAGAAGTAACAACGCACTATATATTTAATTCCCATTGGTATTTAGAATACCTATTTAATTACATGATAAAAAGGAAATCTACGTATTCACTGTCTCATATTCTATGTGATAGGAAACCCTTCTAGTCATGCAGCTGGCAAAACAGAAGCTATCAGATGAACATGAATGCATGTACAGAAAATTATTTTACTAGGAAAAGCTGAGATTCTTTACATTTTAGAGAGAAACAGGGAGTAGAGCATTTTAATACCTCTGAGATGATATGAGAATGTCACAAGAGAAGAAATCACACCCCTTGTCATTGATTGCCTGTAAAGTTCTGTGCTTATTTTTCTGTGACAGATGGAGTAGACTGGAGAGAGAAAAAAGGAAGAAAAACAGTCTAAAAGCAATTAGATACATCTTTAAGTTTGTGACAGCATATGCAGACTCTGAATACAAAAGGTCAAGATACTAATGAAATATAATAATCTGCATTAGCACTTAATAATGTCGCACATACTTCACTTGCATACAACAGATCCAGGCCCAAAAGAAGTACCCCTTTCCTATTTTACCCATTCTGCCTTTCCTATCAAAAGTGGGCTTATACTAAAAATGTTGCTGAATAGAGATAAAGAAATAAAGAAACTATTGGTCTAAGTTCAGATGGGGCCTGAATCAAGAGATAACTATCTGAAGCTTGGTGTTGTGGTAGTGATTGGCACCTGCTATTTTTCAACCCTCAGCAACCTCATCATAGAAGGGTCCTCTGAGAGACTGGGCAAGGTGCACAATTGTTCCATTTCCTCCATCTCCAAGGCAGCTATACCAAAAGCCCAAAACTGCCCTTTTGGATCCTTGAAATCACCCTCTCCTGAGATAGTCTATGCCAAGGATGTATGGACCTTCTGGGCCAGTCACAATGGAGTGTTTGTTCCAATCCTTCCCAGTTAGACTCACTTCAGCTTCCAATACAGTGAGCTGTTGGTGTTCCCGTCACCCCAGAAATGCAGATGGGTTCAACCTCTCTCTGGCTTGATGGCATTAGGGTGCACTGTGCACCAGTATCTACTAAAATCTTATACCCCTGTGTCCTGGTTTGAAGGACAGGTGTCTCCCAGGAAAGGCAGGAACCTCCCTTGGAATAGGAAATGTAAACCCCTTCCCTCCAAATTATTGCAAATTTGAAATCAAGGGGCTCTCAGGCAAGGATATGGGAGTAGGAATAACAGTTCTTTACTAAT
>JAVFHW010055299.1:0-11743 GCA_032159205.1 Eurystomus glaucurus suahelicus | reverse complement strand
AACCAAGCAACTTTAAAATTTAACTTTGAAAATTAAAAATAACTTAAAATAATTTGAGCAGAATCTATTTGATCAAAGATAAACTATCAACGTGGTCACAGCTGTGCAGGTCACTGTCTGGGACAAGAGCTGTGGCAAGACACGTGAGCCTTTTCCTGTAGTCAAATTCCCATTTGTACAAAAAGTGGTAAAGCATTATGCAGTTGAAATCCAGAAATTACAGAAAACTAGACTGGAAACCATGTCTTCCCACAGAGCCCTCTGCTTCCATGTTTAAAACTTATTCCCTGCTCTCAGTGCTGTCATAGCTTCCTTCTCAGTGCTCCACCCTCTTAGCACTTCTCAAAGTAGTACAGTTGGCTAGATTAATTTAACCTGAAACTATAAGCCAACCATAGGACCTAGATTATTCCCAAGGGGGTAAATCCTTTTTGTTCCTATCCTGATGGTACTTTGCGGACAAGAGTGAATCTGGACTGTAATAAATGTTAAGTATTTCTAAAACTTTTTTTCCATATACAGCTATCCTGAGTAGACACCACAGCCCAGCGTTATAGGATAGAGAAGTGCTTGGACAGCCATGGTCTCTAGCCACTTGCAAGTCAAAAGGTCCTTTGCTTATGTTGCTTTGTTCATGTTGTTGATGTTGAATGACTCTTTCTTGTTTGTTACGATACTAAAGCCAAGAAGCTTCCTTTTGCAGAACCCCACTGACTTCCTTTGCTGTCTGAAAGCACTATCCTCACTGCTACTGGTGCTATTTGAATACAAGGGGTTCTGGCTTTTTTCCCACTTTTCTTCCACATCGCTGTCTGTGATGTCCTATTAGATGAAATTGTTGGGGCAACCTTGCTCATTGACTCCTCATTGAAGGTCTTACTTTTTCATTGGAAAGACCTTTCTTAGATGTATTTTGTTAAAATACTCAGAGATTGAGGAAATACCTTTCTCCCTTAGTCAAGTGGTGGCTATGCCAATGAAAGGAAGACCTAAGCAGCTCTCCTCAAATTCATATTCACCTCCCACAAGAAAGTGATCCTGCAAGAGGCTCAATCTGTCTGCGCAGAGCAGTGTGCTCTGAGCCCTCTGTGCAGATTGTCCACAGGTGGGAAATGGGGCAGTCAACAGCATCAAAGGCAGGTAGGATATTTGGGACATATTGCACTGCTTTAGCAGCCTGCAACATGGCTGCTGACTTCTGATCCAGCATTGAAAAGCCACTACAGGCTCACAGTTCACTATATCTACCCTCTGGAGCACACCAACCAGGTTCATCTTCCATACTGGTTGCACACCAGCAGGACCCACATGTCCTTTGGGCCTTCAGGCCCATGCAATGCACCTGAGACCCCATGACAGAATTAGGTTTGTTTTGGGTTTGTTTGTTTGTTTGTTCCTCAGGGACACACAGTGGGGCCTGTACTGCACCAAAGCTCCAGTTTACAGTGTAGAAAAGAAGGCATGTGTTTCCTGCCTTGCACCACAGCACAAGAACACCTGTTATGTCTTTAGGTGAAGTCTCCATTATCCAACATATGTCACTAACTATTGTCATGACTGACTTGCTGCCTTCCACATTCAGAGGAGTGAGTCAGTCCCAGAAAGAGCATCCAGGTCCCCCACTTATTTTTCAGAAGACATTTCAAGTAACTGAACTCTTTATATGCTATGGCCTGACAACATCTATCTTATCTTCATATTGAAAATGTCACGTCTGGTCGCAAGCCTCATGTTAGCAGTAACACACTTCTTGGTTAAAAAGAAGCTAAGAAATAAATGAATAAATTATTAACCCTGACAGTCAACTGAGCAAGGGATCTGGGGTCTGTAATACAGTATTGTCCAAGAATCTTTTCAGAAACTAAAAATACAAAGTTTAAGCATAAATACAACTCTTAGAACCACGTCTCCTAAGGTTTCCTGGTGCTGTTTTTTCACAGTGTCTGTGTATTGTAGCCAGGACAAACAATATGTCATTTCTGTTTCTTTCCCCGTCTCTGTCCTGTTCTTTTTCAGTGAAAATGTTCTGTTCTACATTTACACTGCTCCAGCAGTTGTTTGGTTATAACTTGCTGCAGGAAACATCCTGGCAAGAGGACATCAGAAGGGGATGTTACTTCTCTGAAACATCTAGAAATTATTCTGCTGCTCTGAGCATGCCTGCGCAGGCAGGACGAGCAAGTTAAGTTCCTTTTGCTCACATCTGGGCCTGTATTAATATATTTTATCCCTCAGGGATTCATGTAAAGAATACGGGCTATACATGGTTGACTTATTAAACAGATTCCAGACCAGATGAAGGTAATGCAACTCTACATGGCTGCACGCAGTCAAGAAGACATCCTACCAGGAAGATTAATGCAATCTAAGTACGGCAGCTCATACTTATTGTTTCTGGTATTTATATGCTCCTCTTCTCTCATATTAGTTCTTGATAGCTTCCTTCTTTTACACTCCCCTCCCATTTCAGAAACTGAATAACATTCCAAAGAATTGATTGCTCAGGACCACTGTAGAAATAGGAAATATTTCTGGTAATCAATTTTCTCAAATATACAAGATTTTGATGCATAAATCTGGGTGTGGTAAAGTCTTGTTGCTTCTCAATTATGAAGTAAAACTGGACCATACACAAAGAGGTTGAAATATGCCCAAGGTCACAACAGAAATCAGTATCTCAGGTTGAATGAAGTGTACAAACATGTGAGCTCTGATTTTCGTCATCTAGCTATTGGACAACACTCTTCATTTCCAGCTACTATTGATTTACATCCTTCTACTCTCAGAATCCAGTTGGCATTTTGTTAATTCAATATCCAATAGTTCATAATGATCCTGCTAAAGATAGACTGCTACAGGGTAATCAAACTCCACGAAATGATTGCATAAAAGTGTGATCAGGAAGTCATTTTTCTCACATAGTCTGATATGGCTAATTTTATGTAGAACTGGTAAAAAAATTTCCAGTAGAAGAGTTTTCTGGCAGAAATTGCTGAATATATTCAAACTGAATGTTTTTTTGGGAATGATTTTTTTAAAAAAAATTTTAAATGGAATGCTATTGAGATTTTCCATTTTGACAAGATAGAAATGATTTCCCTTAAAAAGGAAAGAGAGAAAGCAAGAAAAGGAAAGGAAAGGAAAGGAAAGGAAAGGAAAGGAAAGGAAAGGAAAGGAAAGGAAAGGAAAGGAAAGGAAAGGAAATGCTCAGGAGGAATAACTATCAGGAAGATCTCCTGAAAAGAAAGGTTAATAAAAATAGAAGGAATTTTATCACATTGTTCATTTTCCAGATTCCTTGGTTGACACAACATGTCAACCAGCATCACTCACATTATTTGCCATGACAGATCCTGCCTGACACCGTGAATCACAGTCGCCCAAGGCATGTGATTGGCAACCACGAGTGTAGCAGGGACTAGTAAATCACTGGTTTTCATCTTCACCTACCTACTGTGCATATGCAGGAGCTGCGGTTGCACATGCAGCCAGCTGCTCTTGGTTTGTTGGCAGATTCAGAAGGAGCAATAGCAAGGGACAGAGACTTCTTTTCAGCACTCCTATTTTTTTCCAATTCTCTGTGCAAAATGACGAGAGATTTCCACTAAAACACCAAAATACCTTTCTAGTTGTAAGACCAACTCTGCATAAGATAAAGAAATAAAAACTGTATAAACAATCTTAGCATTCAAAAGCCTTTCCAAGCCAATTGCAGTATAATGAATTCAGTGTAAATTTGTGCTGACCTTGGATACAAAATGATCTCCTTCTGCCAATAATTTGCATAGCGGATATTACTTTTGAGTCAGGAATACAGTAAACTTCAGTGTGAAGGTTTTTAAAGGATGAAAAGAAAGTAGCAAGAATCTCTCTGGGTCTCAGCTCAGAGAGACCTGTGCAAGCCAGGAGAGATACCAACAGACTCGGCAGAAATTCCTTCCTCAAGTGAGGAAAGAATTGCACTGTTTTTAAGGAGTAAGTGCCTTTGTTTTTATTCATGTATGTTAATCCATGCATATGGTCTGTCTGGAAGCTCACGAAGTAAATTGTGCATAGGGCAGAGAAGGCAGGAAATGGCTGTTCACACTACACCTGCTGCCCTAACAGCCAAATGCCTTCCCATCAACCTGGGCACACCTTCATGCTTAGGGCAGGGAGTGGTGTGGATCAAGGCATCTCACTCCACAGACGTGTGAACCAGAAGTTGGATCCAGAAACAACTTGCATGGAAGCAGAATGGAAAGAAGAAGAAAATTTTTTCTGGCCTGTGTGCCAAAAGGTTTTGCTCAGACTGCTCTCAAAAAATTTCACAGTTGCTAACATACCATTGGGACTTTTTTGATCCCCCCAGCTGCAAGGACAGTGCCTCAGCATAGACAGAGCAGGACTCACTCCCTCTGCCAGTAGCAGCTGGGGGGATCATCCTTCAGCCACGGGCAAAGTACTGAGTAGCCCTAGTCCTCCCTGCTCTTGTCAGTGCTTTCCTCTTTCTTCCTCAACCTCATGTGACATCAGCTCCTCAAGGTTTTTTGAACATCTCCCCTACCCCTTCAAACTACTATATCTAATGGCTCCATAGTCCTACCAATAGAACAATTCTTGGGTACTTTCAGAATACTGAAAGTTAGTGCAGGGCTTCCTGCTTATGCTAAGCACTACTGACTTATGAGCAAAGAATTGTCTGAAATGGTGGAAGAACTGAATGCATCTGAAGTTGCAGTCCTACACCTTCATTAATCACAGTTTGTCTTATGCACCGCCCATACCTTTAGCAAGTTAGTCTCTACTGAAAGACTTTATTCCTAGTGTAATATCAAGCCAGCACAGGTATTTCCTCTTACTGGTTGATATTGTAGAGCATAAATGATGGTTTCTATTTCTCTGTCTCTTTTTAACACATCTAACTATTTAGTGAGTTATTCACACTCATGATCTTAATCTAGTTCAGGCGTAATAAACATCATCTTGTGTTTGTAGAATACCTTTGTCCCATAGGATCTGAAAGTACTTAATAAAATTGTACTGTTTTCCTAGATAGATTCATTTTTATTCAAAAAGATTGTAATGTGCCTTGTACAGTCAGAGATTTTTTAAGTGTATCTTTAGATGTGTCAGCCCTTGCCCAAGAGAATTTCAGTAAATATGCTTAGATCGTTGATTCATGCAATTCTGGACCTCTTCCACTTTATTCTCAAAAGTCAATATTTTTGAAGGATTCAGTATAGAAATGTTAGTACAGCACATTGGTAAAGACAGCTCTTCTTCTGAGGGGATATGAATGCTAGCACCAGAAAAACACTGTAAATATTAAGAGAATATTGTTCATGACAGAGGAGTAGATGAAGTAAAATGAGGCCCTGACTAAGCTCATGTGTTGTTTATTGGGTGAGTGCTTTCAAGAGCAAGGAAGAGTTTCCTGCTGCACTGCATGACACAAGAGATGTCAACATACACACTGTGGTTTACAAACCATGCTTGACTTGCTGCCTGAAGGTGGATTCCACCACCTTCCCCAAATCCTGACTGATGAAAGTATGGGAGTGTATGGTGCTGTGCAGCACTGCAGGGAAAAGGGTTGGATGAGGTTTCAGAGGAGACATGACAATGGCGTCCCACTCCTGTCCATGGCATGTTACACTGTGGATGTCTCAGAGGCCAACAGAACCACTTGCACTTGATGGTACTTTTGTCTTCCCACATGCTCTGCTCCCCATTCAGCTGTCTGGCCCCACTACTGCCTGGGGCTGTCCCTGACATCCTTGTTCTCATCTGCACAGTGGAGGAGAAAACCTGCCTACTATGGCGACATGAAGGGCTTTGAGACGATGTGGTGTAAAGCACGGGTAAATGTAAATGACAGCCAGGTCACTAAGAGTAAAGAGCATTTGACTTTTTTTCCCCTGCACAGTGGATGGAAGGGGATGGGTGTGGCTCTGGAGTAGACATGAGCTATTTCTGCTGATATTATTGCTACTGGTGATTCTTCCAGGTGAGCTGAGAACAAAGGACTCAAACATACATATCTACCCAAAATACAGTAAAAGGCCTCTTTGTAATGTCTTTGTAGCCACACAAGTGACCCCCCTGCCTCCTAACACCCTGCTGTTTGACCAATACTGGCAGTGTAGGCAGACTGCAGACACTCTGCCTTTAATCAAGCATGGCATTGCTTATGATTCTGTGTTTGCTACCAGTTATTGGTTGAGGCGCTATATGGGCACATTGTTGCTCATCTTTCCTACCGCCCCAGTAAAGCTTTGTTTTATAAAGTGTTGTCAGACTCCATTACTATTTGGACCACACCAAGTTAGGTGGAAACAGTTAGCAACTTTAGAGCAGACTGAGGGGTTTGGATGAAGACCGAAAACAAGGGTGAGAAGGCTTATGTGGAAGCAGGAGACAATTTTTTACTTCCAAGCACCTAATAAATATTGCAAAATTACCTCAGCAATAAGTGTTAAGCTCCTGGCAAGGTCAGAATGGTTCATCTTCCTTCCATAGTTTAAAAATAAGCAAGCAAGCAAGCAAGCAAACAGAAAAGCCCTTATACATAGTACCCTTCAGCCTTGTTCTTCAAAATATCACTGGAAATGAGGGTCCTAGAGCTGCCCCTAGACAGAAGAAATCCTGCAACATATCTCATAATAGAAGACATTTGTTGGGGAATTCCCTGATCTGAACTTCCTAATCCTGCTGCATGTGATCCTCAGTGTCTGTAGGGCCTGACAAATGCTCTCTAAGTCAGTTGGATTCCCCTAATTGATTGCAGTGGGGTTTGAGGGTTGCTTTTGCTGGGAACTCCTTGGAAATCCTTAGAGCACAAAAGGCATAAAGTGCTCAGTGGTAGAGAGGAGGAATGAGTTTGAGAGGTGCTTTTGAATGCCGGGCTCCAAAAGAAACATGTTTGAGGCAGGTCATGGGAGAGACCAAACACAGCCATTGAAACCCGCATATTTCCTTACAGAAAGCAACTTCACTTGTTTCAAATAAGGACAGAATGAGAGAGGAAGGAAAGGAAGATGGAAAGACTCACAGAGCTGTTACAGGACTTGAGTTCTTGAGCAAGACCTGTGGCCTCTCTGGCCTCTATCTTGCATGTTCTTTCTCACAGTCATACAAGAGAAATAACTCCACATGCTGCAGGCTAGGCACGGACAGGAGAATTACACAAGTCTTTGTTCTGTGCTTTGGAGCCAAAATCTGTGCTACAAATGGGGAAGATAAATATTATGAATTCCAAGTTAAAGTCCTGCATGGAGCTAATAGAACTATTTTTTATCAGGACACTCTTCTAACCTCAGTGTTACTGCCAAAAGCTTTGTATTTTCTTCATTTCTTGCTGGTATACATTCTTGATTGGAAAATTACTGCTTTACACACAGGTGGTCTGATACTTAGGAGTGCAGAGGCAGATGATTAAGGACATAAAAAAACACAGGGCATCATGCAAGCAGATGAACAAATCTGTAAGATAGAGGCAGTCACCATGAGAGCTACACACTCTTGGCTCAATGTCACTTGGGACATGCCTTCATCAGTAGTTAGGAAGGGGCTATTTGTCCAACACCTTCTATCCCATCTGATACCACAGGCCATTTAACAAACAGCACATTGCAGTGGATGATGTTGAGTAGCAAAAGGAAGCAGCTGAAATACGGGATGCACAAACAAGGCCAGAAATTGCTAAGTATGAGGTTGTTTTTTCCTATCTTCCTAGAGGAAAACTAATTGTTTCCTATCTAACCACATGGGTCAGATGAATTGGAACAGCTACCAGAAGCCAGATGATCCTCCTGCATTGGGCAAGGACCTGACACAACCTGACAATTTTTGTGCTGCAACACCATGCCAAGCTCCAGAGGGGTGATTTTTAAATTAGATTCATCTCAGCAGAACCATTTTTGCCTAAGGGAGGATAACAAAGATGATTGTTGAAAGCTCTGCCTTCTGAGGGCTAAAGATATAGGTGAAAGAACATTTCATTTCAAACACTTAAAGCCACTCTGTTTTTCAGAAAAGAATCCAAGTTTTCATGTTCCTACCATGGCCTGTGGGGAATAAATTAAGCACTCATGCTCAGTTCTTACTATCAGTACTTAGAAGAGAACTCAGGTACTACACCTCTTACTAAATGGAGAGGAGGACAAAAGATTTGATAGTGTTAAGGCTGAAAGTACTGCTCCTCTCACCTAGTCACTGCAGCCAAAAAAGACATTTTACAGGTGAGCATTACTGGACTGTGTTCAGCAGCACCTGGTGATTTGGCACAGCATGTCCATACCGCTGGCCAGGCCCCCATGCAGCACAAGCAGGACTTACAGTAGGGGTGAAAAGATGTGGGAGCTGCTTGCTTGGAGTGTCCTCTGTGATGCTGACATTGCAGTTAATTAACTATAAGCCTTCAGAGTTACTATTGATTGCAGACTGACAAGAAGCCTGGGAACAGCCTAAGCCTGATCTCCCCTTGTTACCTCCCAGTCAGCTGATACCACAGAGGTCTGATCACGCTTTTCCACACAGCAGCAGCACCACTTGTTCTGGATGGGTTCCCTCCAGTGCCAGCCCCAGTGCCCTGTTGCCACTTATTCCCTCCCATGTGCCTGCCTCCGGTGTGTACTGATGTGCCCATGACTGTGCTGTGGCCCAGTAGGGAATGTGGCCGGTGACACCCATGAAAAGGAATGTTCTTCGGCTGCTCCAGAATTCTATTCTGCCTTTGTGGCCCCACAAATAGCCAGGCCAGCCATGGGCAGCAGCGTGACCAGGCCCAGAGATCAGCAGGGCTGTTTGAGGGGAGTAATGCTGGTGAAAGCTGTCACACCATGGCTGCTGAGCCATCTTTCTCAACCTGAGCTAGGTGAGAAGGTTATTGCTTCTGTTTCAGATCAGACAGAGGGCTTAAATGCCTAAGAACTTGTCTGCTTCCTTCCAGATATATTAATTGGTCTGATAAAAGAAACACTTCTCCCTGTGACCTTCATCTCATGCAGAATGTAAACAACCCTTAACATAAAAAACAAACTCCAACTACATGATGATTATTTAGTGTTAAGTGGAAATGCTGCTCTGCATTATCTGCACAGGAAGGTAATGACACAGCTATTAATGGTCTACACAGACCCAATGTGTCCAATGTCTACACCCAGTGTCTAGACCCAATGTCTACATAGACAGGAGAATACTGTCAGACCCAAAAACATGATGGAGCTGGTCTTACGGACATGTAGATTCAGTTCCCAGTCAGGCACAGGCAAATTCCTCACTCCTGGATGTAAAATAACATTAATATTTCTTCTCATATCCCAGGAGCTTCCGGGGGACCAAGGGGCTGATGCTTGCAGAGTCTTTAGCAGCCACAGACATAGAACTTTTCTGTTACAGTGGGAAACACTATTTTGCTCTTTTGCTGCTACTGGTCTGTAATTTTGAAACTAGAGAACACAGGAACTTCTCAGAGAATCTGGGGTGAGCTCGTGCACACAAAGTGGTTCTCTGTCCAGCTGTCTGGAGACTAGGCCTGTGGCCGTGACACCTCACAGGAGTGAGGAGCAGGGAGAGCAGCAGTGTCTCTTACACCTACTAGCAGAGAAATAAACGATGGGACAAGGCACCAGCTTCTGCCGTCCCCAGGCACCAGGGCTAAGGCAGGCCTGGAGCAGACCCACAGCTGCTGGCTGCCTGCACCACATGCAATAGCAACCTGGAAGCACTGTCAGCACAAACTGAACCCAAATCCAACAGAAATCTGTTTATCTCAGGCCTTACATATCTTTATCACAGCCTAGAGGTAAAGAAATTTTATACCTGAAATAAGGAGGGTATCCATCACGAGGAGCCACGAGGTCAGAGTTTCACTGTGGTAGGTACTAACCAGGAATTCTGTCCTGATGAATTTACAGACAAGGCAGCACCAAAGGTTGTGGCTACTGATGTCATGGAGAGCATAGAACAAGTATTCTGAACTCTAAATATTAACTTTATTCCTTTTCTTTGCACTAGATTAATAAATAGTATTAGTCTACTCTGTGCACAGATCAATAATAAAAGCAACTTCTTGTCACAAAGAGGCACTTCTATGGTCCCAGTTAAAGTGCAAGATGAACTAAAAAGGGACACCCTTCATAATAATTTCAGTATGTTTGTACATTTAAAAACTGAGTGGTACTGTTCATTTTTTGTCTTGATCCTCAGAACCACACTGTAAGTACTGGTGTCAAAGAAGCCTCCTGCCATCCTGCATGCAGCACCAGGAGATTGGATGGAAACATTCACCTATTCACTCTGGTGCTAATGTTGCCTTCCTGAGCGTGCTCCCCAACTGACGTGCAAATGAGGGGTGATCCCGGGTAGTCAGAGGTGGCTGCTGGGATAGACAAGCCTCATGATGAACATGGAAAGGATCTTGGGAAACTATTTCAAAGAAGAGGCTTCACGGAGTAAGTAGTAAGGCACTTCATGTCCTCCTCAGGCCATCACCAGCAGCTGAATTTGGGATAACAATGCATTCAGAGCAAGGGCTTTGGCTCATCACTCCTGTTCCTTCTTGGCTGGAAGGAGTCCTTTTCTATTGACTGTCATGACTCTGGGCAGTCTTTACTCAGATTTCCACAGGTGGCGAGAAGTCAAGGGGCCCAGGCAGGGAAAGTAATTAAGTTTTCCATGAAAGCTGGATCTGCCATTTCTGGAGCAGGCTGGTGTGCTCAATGTGTATCACAGGCCTGGCCTTTGGAGAGATTTCAGGAAGGCAGAGGGATATATTTGATCCATCAGTCTTCTGATTTCTGCGTTGGCACACCTAGAGCTGCAGGCAGTAGACTTGCAGGCTTTAAGGCCAGTGGGATCATTGCAGTTACCTCATCTGCCTGCCTGCATAAGGGAGCCTGTCACTTTTCCCTGGCGATGCCCCCCTACAGCCCAATGCTGTGCAGCTCAGTGAGAGCATGCTCCCTGTGAAGACAACCAGGACTGATTTACAGGCTCCCAGTTATGGCGATTCCCTCCCATCCCTGTGTAACTTGTTCCAATAATGAATTATGAGAAGGAAGGGAGCCGTTTAGTCAATGGTATTTGTGTATGATGATTTTACATGTTGCAACGGTGCCCACTGCAGTAAGTAAATTGCCCCCTGGCTTTCATAAACATCATCTGTACACAAACATTATCCAGAGCAACTGTATGGCAAGGAAATTCTCCAGTGTGAGATAATGTCATCTCTACAGCAATAAGAAAGGTGGAACAGTACTTACCAGCTGGGAAAGAAGGAGAGGCGACAAACAGCAGCCAGCTGTAAGATGACCATGTCAGGGCTACAGCTGCTTGGGTCTGCCTGATTTAAAGCACCAGCCCCACAAAGGCATGCTGAGGAAACTAATTCTGTAAGAGAGTAACTTCATACGCAGGAAAATTATGAAGCACCCAGAGGTCAAGCTGGATCTGTGGGGTGTCTTTATAACACAGCCACCAGCAGAAAAACTGTCGGAAATTGAGTTCCATCTAATCAGATGGAATTGGCAAGAAAGCCAGGACTGCTTCATTTATTTATTTATTGCATTAGGTCCAAGGGAACAAGAGCCCTTTTTCTTTCTAAATTTAGATGTAATTATAGCAAACTCTTCATTAGTGTTTTCTAACCTCCATCTTGGAGCACTTTGCAGAGAAAGCTGATGGCATCATTCCTGTTTTACTGGCAGAGAAACTAATGCCCAGAAATTGGGAATTGACTTGGCCAAATTCTTGCAATATC
>JAVFHW010055286.1:0-20677 GCA_032159205.1 Eurystomus glaucurus suahelicus | reverse complement strand
ATCACTACACATAACAGGAATGCAGCAGCATTTAATACATAAAAGCATTTCTGGTTTCTAGTGCATGCTGTAGCAGTTCTATTGATTTCAGTGGAATTGCATAAGGTATATATATGAGTAGTATTTGCGCCAACAGCAATGTGATTTTTTTTTTCCTTTGTATTGAAAACACCTGCTGAACACAATAAACTTCAACCTTTGTGCAGTATATTTGAAACATTCAGAAGTGAAGGAGCAGCTCTATTCAGTAGTGAGAGAACAGCTTAATAGTATTAATGCTGTTTCTGAAATACATCAATTGCAGTAAACTTTAAACATACCTTATACCCAGCAACCAGCAGGTTTCTGGGAGCAAAAAATAGGAGAAAATCAAGTTTGATTTAACTAGAGTGATACTGAAATTGTATTAGTACTGGATGAGAGACTTCCTTCACCAAATATGTTTGCAAAACCTGTAATCAATTTTAAAGAAAGCTGCCTACAACAGCTAGTGTCGTGAATGCCTAACAGAATTGAATGTCAGGCAAGAAAAATGGTAGATACAAGCAAAATTCTGTAGCTGTAAACTGGGAAGTATGAAAAAAATTGTAAGTTGTTATACATGTTCTTCAGCCGATTGTCTAGTGGCCGTCTTCCAATAATAAACAATGATGATTGCGTCTCATTGACTGACGAGATAGATGAGCTAACCAGTTTAACACTCTCTTCATTCAACAGTTGTGTTGAATAGGATATGAAGTCATAGGCTAATTACCATAAACTACAATGGTAAACTTTCTTGGTGAAGTACATTCACTGCTGGACACTATTAAGTATATTCTGGGTGGTCAGAGACCAGGTTCCAACATGATTTTTGCTGAGTTGTACTCAGCTTGAGAGACTTCTACAGAGTTTTATGAAACTTTTAGCTTATGTGGGAAAGATACCATTCCACAAGTTCAGAGGCACATCCATCACCTGCTATTTAAACAGAAGTGAGAGGGTAAGTCTGCGTTAGTTACAAACCAATTTTCTTGGTCATAATTTTGTGGAAATATGCTAGTTAGAGTAGCCTAAATTGTCACATCAAGTATACAATTGAGATTTTTTGGTCTATGGATACAAAAAATGCAGAGCTACAATAAATATGCTTTGTATTACTACGCAATTTCAGAAAAAAGAGCAGAGTCTGGATCTTTTGTGTGCCTTTCTGTTTTCACAAGGGCTGGTGATACTTTCAGAGTGTCCCTTTGGAAATTTTCTGACCAGAATAGATTGTCCTGCAAAATTGCTCCAAATGCTTAATTGGTTTTGTGAGGGCTAAGACCATAGAAAACAATGAGCTTCCAAACGTTTGGGTGTCTGATGAAGTCAAATGCACTGTCTCTTGGCTCCTGTTTTGTGTGGTGCCCCCTTTGCTTACATGCAAAAGACACCTGGTGGACAATACGTTTCTCTGCTTACCGTCTGCAATAAAGTTGTGGTTTTCGGATCCATGTTACTTTGTTGTTTAAGAAGAGGAAGAACTGAGCTTCCTTTTTTCGGGAACTTAAAAAAAAAAAATCTTTCTGTTGATCTAAAAAAGCTAGAGTTCCTATTTTTTCCTGCTTCAAGGTGCCACCAGGCATCAATACTAATGAATATTCCCTTTCAATGCCTAAGTCTATGTCTAAACAAACTGTCTAAGCTAGTGTTCTATGAGGTAACATTACTGGTGCTTCTGAATTGTGAAATAAATCCAGACAGGTGCAAGTCAGGAGAGCTGTTCAGACGCTCTTGATGAAATTTTTGCATTAGGAAGCAAGAACACTTTTGAATGACAGTTTTAGCATTGCTGTTATATGTGTGTGATAGTTGCTGCTTTAGGAAACTTGCCCTCACCTAAGGTGTCTTTGGAAGATCTTACAAATTCAGCTGAGGCATAAGCTGTCAGATGCAAAGTGTCTAAAATAAGGATGCAGAGTGTCTCAAACAAGGATGCAAACTGTAATTAAAATAGACTGACCAACTGATCTGATTGATGCCTTTCTACCACAGAGATAAATTAAACCTGGTAAACTATACTTTGTGGTGGTGAGATCTGTCTTTAACCAATCTACATTTAGTGATGTGGAATTTCTGTTGACGTGTGGGTGTATGACACTTCTCAAGGGGGGGAAAAAAAAAGCAACAAAGGTATTTATGCTGGTTTAATGGCATTCCAAACAACTTGTGTCTTATTAGCTGAAGGAAAAGGAGCCTAAAGCAAATTTTGAAAAGAAAAATTATTAGGTCAATCTGACATGTGCTGTGTGGTAAAACATTCCTTGGGAAAATGTAAATGCACAGCTATTTGGAATCTCATAAAAAGAATTAATCCTAAGCATTTGTTTGCTGTCATCAACAACAATGATGGACCAGCAGCATTTAACTTCACAGAACAAACAGCATCAGACCAGGGAGAAAGTGCAATATTGTTTTTCCAAAAGAGTTCCTGTCATAAAACTAACTAGGCCTTAGAAGTATTGCTTCCTTGATAAATGCATCAGAATATCATAATTCGAAATGTTGAAAGCTTGCTTTGCATTAAAATTGTCTTTGTGACTACTCTAGCTTCACATTCTGCAACTGTCAGAACACATCAACCTTTGCCTTTTTATTTTTAATCATGTTTAGAAAAACAATAATTAAATAAGGTTTTTTTAAATGTGCAAAATAAAATCTGATCTTTTCTTATTAATTGAATTATTACACAATTTAATACTCCTTCACACACACCGTTGAGAAGAGAACCCCAAACCAAACTAAACCTAGCTTTATGTATATTGTGCCAAATGCCAAATTTGGCCTCGTATATTATGTGCCAATTGCCAAACCTCCTGTGGAGTTTTTCTGTTTCATTTCTTCTTTTCGGCTTCTTCCTATCTTGCTTGTCTTGGTTTAGTATGGAAGCTTTCCCAGATGGATGTTGTCTTTAATTACCATACCAATTATTATGCATATCTGTAGTGTGTTGTGCAGTTGTTAATGAGAATTGTACAGTTAGTAAAGCTGAGGTATTAAAGTTTGTTAAATTGTAATTTTGTTCTTGAAGCCCAGATCTTATCAGAGAACTCTTCTCACTATTCCATGCCTTATCCTGATTTTACTAACCTCTGAAGAGAGCTTTTAAAATCGTAATGTTTATAAAGCTGACAAGATAAAACTGAGTGTAACTTTTTCTTGTGGTCGAGGATAGTTACCTGGTTTTCAAAGTTTAGGAACTGAACCATTTTCTGCATATTTAGTGGGCTGAACCAGCTCACTGTGGGGTGGAAGAACATTACTGCTGGTGCAAGGGTTTTGGTCTGCAAACTTGGCGTTCAGAGGTGGGGAAGCCCTTGAAATTTAGTTCTGTTCCCCAGAGTTTCCTGTTTTACCAGTTGTGGTATCAGTATGTGTTTAACATAATGGAGTTCATAGCATTAGCTGAACCAGAGCATTCTGCTAGATTACGGATGAGTACTTAGTGCTTCTGGAGGACAAAATTACAGCTTGCTCAGGTTGTGTGCTCTTCTGAGCAGCTTCCACCACACTGCTGCTGATTACCTACCTCACTGTGCATCAGGCCACGTTGAGAATCATGGTGTTAAAAGTACAGCTTGCAACAGGCTCAACTGAGCAGTGCAGCCAAGCTAACGTATATGTGTAGAGGTTTCTTTTCAAGAGTTCATCACTTTATTTTTGAAGCTATTAAGAACAATGTTGGCATATTCAGAGTGCCAGAACTAAATCATATGTTTTTCTTGTATGTGATCCTCCTAAATTCTGTGAATGGCAATGCTACCAACAAATGGGATTGAGAGGGTGACACTTACTCGTGTACCATTGTTGATTGTATTTGATGTCTAAAGAAAAAGTGAACTCCAACTGAAGAGTTTCTAGTGGCTGGAGCATTTGCAGGATCTCTTTCACAAACACTTGCTTTCTTCCAGGGTATATATTTCCCTCAGTGCAGACACTAATAAGACACTTTCCTCTATCTGGCTGTTTTCCCACACAGTATGCCATAATCATAGAATATTTGAGGTTGGAAAAGACCTTTAAGATCATCAACCCAGTACTGCCAGGTCAACACTAAGCCATGTCCCTGAGCACCTCATTTACACATCTTTTAAATACCTCTAGGGATGGTGACTCCACCACTTCTGCAGGCAGTCTGTTCCCTTTACAACCCTTTCAGTGAATAAATTTTTCTTAATATCCAATCTAAACTTCCCCTGGTGCCACTTGAGGCCGTTTCCTCTTGTCCCGTCTCTTGTTACTTGGGAGAACAGACTGACACCCACCTTTGCTACAACCTCCTTTTCAGGAGAGTTCGTTCTTTAGAAATAGTATCTTTAATTTGTTTTATAGAAAATGTTGGCATCTGGATTTATAATCTAAAAGTTCATCTTAAATGGCAAGATATGAAGAGCCTTTGCTGGTGATAACATTGAAATACTTGTAAATGTGCCCTTCTCAAGGGGCACCTTGAGATCCCTCCTTCACTTGAGGATTATTTTGGAGAAAATGTAGTGTATCTACTGTTAAGCAGTCTAGGTGATACTGCGTCTGTGTCTGACATAGGTATCTTAAAATCTACTCAACAGAGATGTATCAAAATATGTGTGAATAAAGAGCCACAAGTATAAATAAATGCTCTTTCTCTGTGAGATTAAATCTATTTGGTGACTTTAAACTAATTTCCAAAGCATAGTAATTTGATTCCTAGTATCAAATAAAAGGTTACAAATAGTTCCCTTCATGTTTTCAGAAACAGCTAACCAGCTAGACGTTTGTAAGGGTGTGCTTAAGCTGCTTTTGGTGTGATTGAACTGGAAGTTGGAAACATTTCCTGTGGCACATGTGTTCTTTCTGTACAGCTGCTTTCCCTTTGTTTTCAGAAATACTGTTCAGTGCTCTAGCGAGTGCTCTGGTGTTGTACCTATGTTTATTTTTACATATTGAAATTTAAAAAAATGCATGAGTGCTTCCATTTGAAAAGACAAAATAGAATAGCATGTATATATATATACACACATTTATATATAAATACATATAGTAACCTTGTAATGTATGTGCTTTTAACGTGTTATGCCAGATCACATCAGTGATATTCATGTAATTTTTTGGTCACAAGGCTTTTCTTCCACATCTAAAGTAGTCAACAGGAATAGTATCTTTGATCTGCCAAACAGAAAGGCTTAAGTCTACTCACTAACTTGCTCGTACATGTAGGATGTTGGTAGCATATATTTGGTAGAAAAGGGCCTTTATTTCTCAGCCTGTGCAGTGCTAACAGTTGTCTTACTGCCTTGGAATATAAATGCAGGAGAATGATGTAGAACTTAGTGGTTTACCTGGCCTGTGAATTGACTTAGATGTATGAAATTCTGTATTCTTATGGAGGCAGGGCAGTGTTCTTGAATACTCTCTCCTAATTTTGTTTTATCTTTAGATTTAGAAGTTTACATTGTAAATGCACACTAGTCTCACGGTATTTCAATTACTATATTGAACCACGTTGCACCATTGTACAATGGTGCAAAAACTGTTTGAAGTGTGTTATCTTGTACTTCATTGAGTCCAGAAACTTCCTTGAATGCCTAATTGTTTGTTTTCTTTCCTCTTAGATGAATCGACTCCTAAAGAAGTCAGCAGGGTAAGTGTTACTCTCCGTCTCTTTTAGAAAGTGTAGTCTTTGAGGCCCACTGTTTGCTTGAGATGATTATTGTGCAGTTTGTGTTCAAGATTTGAGTCTATTCCCTGGACATAGTGGATCTCCAGAGGAAAAAAAAAAACAACAAACCAACAGGTGTACTGACTGACTAGAGAACAGTTAATAAGGAAAATAAATATTAAGAACACTTGATTGGCTGTGGATACATTAAAGGGTATTTTACATTAACAAATTCAGAGTTCTCCCAGTGCTATTTTTGTGATCCAGTTTAAAAAGGTACTTCACAGAAATGAGGAAAACCATGGGAATTTGAATTTAGGCACAACAGAATACTATTTAATCAGTGTTGCTGCCTCACAAGCATAAGAGGAAACAAGGGAAGGAATATGCTCTAATAACGCCCTTTGAGGTGTGCTGTGCTACAGATGAGGTAAAATCTTTAATTTAAAATATTTTGCAGTGTATTGTATGAAATGTAATTTAAAATCTTAAAAAAACCCAACAAGCATATTCAGTAATAAATTACCAATACTAGCCTTGCATCTGATTGACACTGTGGCCTGCAGAATGTCACTCCATGGTTGAGAACTACTTAGGGTGATCTCTTAGAAACTAGTGCCTTTGCTGGGAATGACAAAAGATCAGTACAGAACAATCTATTGCCCTCAGATGTGTCCAGTCAGTCTAAAGCACCCAAATGTTATTTCATGTAAGATGAGGAAGCCACTTCCAGCTTTCTGAGGTGAAATCATAATCTTGTTTTGCTCCTTTTCTTGTGTATCTTGCATAAACTATTTCATGTTCCCAGGAGAAACGTAATAGTGTCAGACACACATTAATAACGAGGCTGCTTGAAAGACTGCAAATGCTGTCTGGGTGATCTTGCTCTCAGCAGAAGTCCTTTGTAAAATGCTAGGGTATGGAAGGAGTGGAAACAGACTAGTAAATGGAAACCTCAGTCTGGTAACCCTGAGAGGAGAGGGCTGGCATAAGGAGGACCTGAAGTTCCCCTATTTTGAGACTATGAAAAAGACATTAAATTATATCTAAAAAGAGTTTATTCAAGCAGAAATTTTCTGTGTATGTGATGTGCTATGGATGTATAAGGGTGTTGAGAATTTAGGTGAAAATTAGTAAGTTTTAATAATTTATAAAATATTTATAACATAACATTAGTAATCAACAACTATGGCAGTTGAGTATATACTTATCAGTGCAACAAAATATTATTGTTATTAGTATATCTATATATATTGTTTTGATTTCAAAATAATTAATGGCCTGCCTAAAAATGTCAGAAGCCATAATTATTTCTGTAGAAGAAAGCTCCTTTTAATTGTGATTAATTTGGCAAATAGGTTCATGTTCTACCTGAAACTCTAAAATGGAGTTTCAAACCATATCTAGGTTACCATGTTTGAGCTATTTTGAGGTTCCTTCCAACCCCTAACATTCTGTGATTCTGTGATACCACATTTGAGCTATTTAAGACCAAAAAAAGCAAGCTCTGGAAACCTGAAACCGCACAACTCTGTCCTGCTAGTCACCCCCTCTGTCTCTCAGGCGTTCTGGTCCCAGCCGTCTTAGCCCCTCAAAGTCATATACAGTGACTCAGAGTTTTCCTGAAGCTGGATGGGCTGCCACTTCAAGTCTTGAAGTCAGTGGAATGCTGGGGGTACTTCAGCTGTTCTTAAGTAAATGTATTGTTCCTTGGTTTTTTAGCTATCGATCATGGTGTGCACTTGATGTGTATTCCATGTTACACTACTGCTTTTTTTTTTAACAGTACAATACTTGAGGGCACTCAGTAATGCACCATACTACAAATGAACATCTTTGTTAGTATATAGTATTTTGGAATAATGCTGTATATAATAATGTAGATCATTGTAATATATCCTCTTTCTTCAGCAGCAGCTCAAACAAATGCCAGTTTAATTAAAATCTAAACATAAATTAGAATGTAAGTTAGGAAAGTTCTCTATGTGAGTAGTTTTTCACACAAAAAACCCATATCCTTGCTGACTGAAGAATTATGAGTTTTCAAATCATTAAGTATTACATTTTTCTATCATGGAGAAGCAAAAATAAAGGTTAGCAAAAGGAAATTTATTGCAGAATTAAATCACCAACTGATTTAAATCATTATATTAATTAGGAACCAAAGTAGAAATATGTTGGAAAAAAATGTGAGTTTCATCCCTGGATTTTTTTCTCCACCTTTCGATATCAGGAAGAGTGAAAACAGTAAAACATCTATAGTCATATGCAGTGATAGCAGTTGCTTCAATAGTGTCCTTTTCTGTGGTGCTTACACAGGACAACAGAATTAAATTGGGGGAGGATGTGTTTTTTTAAAATTTATTTAACCACTTTCTCCCCCAAAATAGCCTCACCTTTTTTCTTTATAAACATAGAATCATAGAATCATAGAATGGCCTAGGTTGGAAGGGACCTTAGAGATGATTTAATCCAACCCTCCCTGTCATGGGCAGGGACGCCTCTCAACTAGATCAGGCTACTCAAGGCTCTGTCCAACCTGGCCTTGAACACCTCCAGGGAGGGGTTAGGGTTAGAAGATTGTAGGATTGGTTTAGGGCCTCTAAATACTGAACTTGTTGTTCATTTGCCTTTTTTTCTTTTTATAAGCAAAATTAAATGGGATGAATGATGTCCAGATTTTTGAAAGAAAAAGAAAACATATTTTTGAATTTGTGGAAGGAAAGTGCAGGATTTTCAAGGGTTTGTATTGCAGTTTCACACTTTGAAAACTGAGGAAGTTCTGAAAAATGTTGTTGTAGAGGAACTGCATTTTCAATCTTTTGCCATTTTTAGGAGCTTCATAGAAAAATGAAAATGAAGTAGCAATCGGTGCTCTCAGCATTACAGTGCATGTTTTGCATGTTTTCGAAACAAGGAGAGAGTAGGAGAAACCTTCCACATATTTTAAATTTTGAGATCTGTAGAACAGAGAAGAAGCTTTTCAAAATTTACTATTTTAAAAAATTTACTATTTTTAAATCTACTAATGGCAATTTCATCAATATTTTGGTGTTCAGAAGTTACATGTAAAGATACCATAGTACCTGAGGGATGGAGGGAGGAGGTGGAAATTAAAAATTCCCCAAATCTGTAGATTGCTTTTGGCTTAAGCAGTAACAACTCTGATTACAAAATATCTCATGAGCATCTGTGACCAAACAGTGAACCTGTGAACTTTTTTCTCTGCATGCTACATTCCAGTATTTATGAAATATATGTAACTGGGGACAGAATCTCCTTTTCACATGATGCAGTATTGGGAACATCCTTGGAAATGCTGAGTTTCTTCTGCTTGCTTATTGTACACGTGTGTTGGCTGATCCCATCCATCCTAGCTACAGAAGTGGTTTTCTGGGCAGAGAGATTTCAGAAGGAAAACCAACAACTCATCTATTTAATGAAGAAAACTTGGGCTGAATTTTATAGTTTGTTTTTGCTGCAAAAAACAAAAAGTTGTTTTATCTGCAAAAGAAATGAAAATAGAGGAGTATGAGTTTGAGCACTAAGTGAATATGTGAATATGTATTCCTGTATATCTAGACTAAATATATATATCTTTGACAGTATTAGTGAAAACTGTGCATTGGAGACGTTATCATTTTTAGCTGGCAAAAATAACCCCATTCCTACATGAACTATAGCCAGGATTTTGTTCTACATGTTGCTAAGTTTCCCATGAATACTGTGTGCTCTTTTATACCTCAGAGTCTGAAGTTTAAACAAAAATACTTTATGTTCCTGATATGATCGCAGCAAAATTAGCTGTTGTTCACTTTGCTTAATGACTTTCCATTTCATGTTTACTTGAACAATACTTCCAGTGAAGCTGCGTTTTGGCAAGTACCTTTGCTTTGTAAACTGCGGTGATGCCAACAGCAATTCACTTTGCAGAAGTTTACCATATAAACACTAGAAAATTATTACCTAACAAGTGACTAGGTCATTTACAGTACTTTATTCTTGGAAACAGGAATAATACTTTAATCCTCTCTTTTCCCCTTTTTGGACTTGGAGCTTTTGGCAGCTGCCTTGGCACCAGCTCGCACCCAGCACTGTATGTCACTGACAGAGAATTAGCAAGTGTGTTTTCAGTAAATAGTTGCAGTAATTGCGTGTATCTTCAACTTGCACGTGATAATAAAAGTTTGGACTTTTTATGACAACACTGGCAAAGCAAGCTCATTCTTTGTAGTATTTTCTTGTTAAAGATGGGATTTAAATGTTTGTGCACAGTCCCAGAACTGAAGACTGTGATGAATCAATCAAAAAGTTGGGGGAAATAGAGCAAACGTATGTATTCAGCCTATAGAAGTGATGTAAATGGCATTGCACCCATTGTCACATGGTGAAGATGCTTGTATAAGCTTTCTTTATAAAGAAAATCTTTTGGATACTGTGGTAGTGATAAGCAACAGTGGTAGGAAAATGAGGAAGTTTATTTTTAATTTTGTACATGATGTCTTTAGAGTGCTTGCAAGTCAAGTATTAGGAGGGAATGTGATTTTATAAAAAGCCTTTTAAAAAAGTGCAGCAGTATTCAGCCTTGTCAATTTAAACTGAAACTCATTATGCTGTTTTATTATATAATCTGGAGGGGTGATATAATTGAGATATTCATGAAGTTTTATAAGTCTTATAGTTAATAACAGCTTATATGTTTACTTCTATATAATTGTAATGTTCTTTTTTAATAAGCCAAGTCTTTGCTTTTTATTATCTCTTTTTCCTATTACTAGTGAAGTGATTTATTTCAGTGTTACCATTTGCTAACAGGGAAGGGGCTAAGGGAAAGATCAGAATTGGTTCCAGTGAATGGGGGCTATTTGGCAAGAAACTTCTCCTAGGGAAGGTATTAATGATCTCTGCAAGGCTTAGAAATCAGCTACGTAAACAGGAAGGGAAGCACATGCCTTCAAAATTAGTGAACCCTTTCTGTGCAGAGTGAGAGCTGATTTGCATCTTCAGACATAATGGGGCCTGACCTGCTAAATGTCATCTCGTATTTTCCCTTCTTTGCTTTTGTCATGAACAGTGTTTGCTGTGCGAACAAACAGTTCATAAATACCTGTGTACAGTGTGACAATGCTAAACTTTATTTACTGAGCAAGTTCTAACTCATGTCCTCTCCAGTCAAAACAAGAAGAATAGACGTCAGACTAATGCGTGTAGAAGCAGTTTTCTCTGAGGCTATGTACAAGCATTAAAATTAATCATCTTAGCTAAGCCTGTTCTTTATAGCTTCTTGTTTTCCAGTGTCCAAGTTAAAACAAAACTGGTTACTCCAGCCAAGCCAGGTTACCTCTTCTGATTTTTTGGAGAAGAGAGATTTTTCTGAGCTTCCTCTCCAAGGTCACTGCTCCTCTGATAGCCAACTCGGCACTGCAAGCTTGCATGCCACATTCTCCCTACTTTTATTTTTCTGTTTGAGTATTTGACATCCTGTGGCTCAACATTGCTGCTTGAAGCAAGAAAGCAGTTTTCCCTTTCTGTGGGGTTTTTTTGTAGGTGTTTGGGGTTGGTTTGTTTGTTTGTATGTTTGTTTTTAAAATGAATATTCTAGGTACTTTTTTAAACAAGACTTCTCTTGCAAGGCTGGCTTTGCCTGAAAGGGACTGGATTTGGTAACTGATATGTTCCTCTCTACTTATGCATTTCTTTACGGTGGGAGGAAAAAAAAAGGAAATGGGCAATAATATACTTCAGTTGAAAAATACGCGTATTACATGGACAAATAAAGTAACAGTCCCAAAATTCTTAAAGGAAATATAGTATTTCTTTTTAAAAGATATAGTAATTAAGTATTGTCCTGGTTTGAGCTCCCCTGGGAGAGGGGTTAACAGAGAGCATCTGTTATAGGTCTAGAGGGCTGGCCCTAAACCTTGACAAGTATTGATGATCTTCCCAGGATATAAGTTGTGGAGGCAACCAGAAAATTATATAGAGCGAGTCTCTTAAATCAGGGTGGTAACTGTGGATCTGGGTTTTACCATGATGCTACCTGAAAGGAAGAGAAAGCTTATCTGTATCAACAAAAGGCATCAAACAATTTAGTTTATTTTTTGTGACTGCAGTGCTTGTTATTAAGAAGTACAGAAGCGTTACTGTTACAAATTCTTTTTCTTGTAAAGCAAATATCAATGGCATTGAAAACTTAAATATGTAAAACCAGACTTTTTATACTTCTGGTCCAGTATGAGCATACCTAGCATGAAATAGTTTAGATTGACATCTCAATCAAATGTCAAGCAAATACTCAGACCATTAAGACTGCAAACAAAGGTAGTCTTTTCCTTTTTTTTTTTTTTCTTTTTTTGTCTCATTGGAGGGTCTTTTAGTTCATCTTTAAATGCATTCCCTGGTGACTGTTGTTGCTGAGACTATAGTTTTATAGGAAAGAAGATATGTGTTGGCTGGAAGTTTATCAGGAAATTTTAGTTGGTTTGGGTTTAGCACCTGCTTACGTTCTGCAGGATGCTTCATAGAGATGAGAGTAGGTATCAGTTTTAAAGAGAAGACTGAAGAAGTTTGGGTACAGGTTGTTGTCACATTTCAGGTCTCATGACTTAGGTTTTTGTGGTAAAATCCAGTCCCTGTCTAAGGACATTGTTTTGTATAAAACATCCTCTGAAATCAGCCTAAGATACCTAAACTACAAATAAAGAATAGGCAATGTCAAGAAGAATCTCTCTGTTTTTAGCCACTTCCTCTCACATTTTGTGGCTTTCACAGTTTGTTTGGATTTTTTTCCACTCCTCATCCAATGAAGTTCTGCATCGCTAAAGAACATTTGGCCATCCCTCTCCGCATTTCGTGGAGTTTGGGATGTTCACATGTTTCTGTTGCAGAACTGGGCAATTGTTGCTGTGGAGAAAGCTCTGTAGTGAGGAGTAAGTAATACATAGGAGCTTGCTCTACTCATTGCTATTTGGAAGATATTTTAATAAGTTACAGAGAAAACAGATCAACTTCTGGATTATGTTGGGATTTACTGACCTAGTGCTGTATTAATGAAGGCTTTTTGTTGCAGCAGGATTTTTTCTTTTCTGCAGGAGCATAAAATGCCCCTGGCACAGCTATGCTATAAGCATGAAAGCATGGAAATTAATCCTCATTTCAGTTTGTCATACATAAAATTTACTTTAGGTATTAAATTATGTCCTTGAATACTTTTTTTTAATTTCTTAATTGTTCAGAATGAATGCTTAGAATTCATCTCACTCTATGATATTTCAGTATCTCCTTTCATGGAATAAAATGTTTGTGATTCTCAGCCTTTTTGTTTAGATCTAAGTCACAACACTATTCTTAAATCACCTGCCATGGGTTACTGTCTTCTATTGCACCACAATGTTCTAAAGACAAATAATCATAGAAATATTTTTATATAAATCCTGCAAAAATGTCCTTCTTTGATATTTATACATTTGAATATTACTATTTATAACAGGATTTCCAATCTTAATTGTTAGTTCTTTTCACAGCATTATAATATATGCAGCCACTAGAAATACGATTCCGGTGTGATAGTGTTAAACCAATTTTTAGTCCATTTGAATTAATTTAATGTACTTAGTCCATTTGAATTAATTTAATGTACTATCACTGAAATTCAGAACTTTGCAGCAAATATGCCACAATTGTTGTAGATGCTGAATCTAAAATAGAGGGAAATCAGCAATGGGAAGAATTAATTAAGTAAAAGGAGTTGGGTATTAATATTATTTAAATTGCCAGCTAAACTACTAAACTACTGTAACAAATTAAGAAACAGTAGTTATTTATTTGTCATCAGATACAGCATACTATTTTTCTGGTGAAAGTGTTGATTTTTTTTTTTGAGGAATTACTTTCTGAAAGTCAGTTTTGCACCAAATATGCACAGGTCTGTGTTAGCAATCACATTGGATAGTGTTTGTACCAAGGTTTGCTGATGACTTTTTCAGTGTTTAAATACATGGTTTCAAAAAGAATATTGTGATTTTTAAACTAAATATAATTGTGGATATCTAATTTTAAATGCCTAGAACCAAATAAATAAACCTCTTTCACTCCACTGTAACAAAAATAAAACCATTTTGCAGCATGATGGAGTAATTCTTTGCTGGTGATTGATCTACATAATAGAATTACTTAATTGTGAATCTGGACAAATTCTTCTTATCTGGCCAGTTGTGGATCCACAGACTGTCGATAACAGAAATCTACCATATTACAACTGTATGTGTTATGCAACAACATGTACACATGCAGTGGTTTCCTCTGCTTACAAAATTTTTGCAAGCATATGTTGCAGAGGTGAGGATAAAGGGCATGTAGCTTATTATGTAATGACTGTGCACATGGAACTGCAACTTGATTGTGGAGAAAGTTATAATTCTGCCATGGCTGTTATGCCAGTGGACTCTTTTTGATGATGCATCCTTTTAATGTATTAGCTTTAACCTTTGAAGATTTTGTTTAAATCCGGTGTGTCACAGGTAAAGAGAGATGTATTAATTTCCAAGTTCTGAGTAGGCATTTTTCCACCTGATAAAGGCTTTTGTGCATGTGTGCTTAATTACTTACTGTTCCTTAAGGATGTGTGGCTACACATACTTGTGCGGATATGGGTTAAGACATTTGAATAATATGGTCTCATGTTCACTGTTTTCCTGTTAAATGGCTACTTAAAGCTATGTCATTAGTATAAAAATTGCACTTTCATGAAACTGTGCTTTTGTTTTCTCCCTTTGAGGAATCATATGGTATTAAACGTGGAACACAACGGAGGACAGGCAATGGAAGCTTGCCAGCTGCCATATGGTGCTAATAATGGTAGTGGCATGCTGTATTGTAAACTCAAGGCTTACAGCAGTTTATGCATGTATGCAGTGTGACCTTTGTCACTGTCTAAATTTATAATAATGACATCACATTTATAGAGAGAATTATTAAGTGTTAAGTTTGTTATACATTGAGAACATTTTGGACACCCTAGGTCTCAAATGTTCCAGTATGTTCATCTGGAGCAATAGATTAATACAACAGCATGCATTAAGAAGGGGTCATGGCAACGATTGTATGTTCTCAGGAGCCATTTTGAAATCAAGATTAGTATCTGCATAGTTTAAAGGAATTGGGAATTGATATTGTCCAGCAAGCACTTGTTTTTTTTTCATGGTGGAGTTTGCTGGTGATTTTTGAAATAAAGGAGCCAAATGTATCAAAATATATGGCCATGTGCTCTGTATTCATGACATGGTGTGTGGTACATAGAAATGCGTGAAAATAATAGTGGGTATCAAAGTTATATTATGGAATATATTGTGTAAGTCTTGTGCTTAATCCACCAGTGTCACATGTACAGGTTTACCTAAAGCTACAGATAAAAATTTAGAGAGATACAGAGCAGAGTTATATAGGTGCACATAAACGTGGGAATTGTGGGAAGACTGTGGTACTCAACTTTCATGGCATTTTCACTGGTATTGTATACATTAGTGTGGTCTATGTTACATTTGGCTCTAAAATATGAATGAGCAGGAGAGTAACTCTTAGTCTTTCAAGCAACATTAATTCATCTAAATATCACTGGGTTAATTTTTAGTTTAAGCAATATAATTTACTGCATCACTGAGTTCAATAAGTAGTTGACCATATTACTTTCTTCAGTTACCACGTTACTAGTTTTGGGCAGTGTAAGGTGTCTTTACTTACTGCCAAGTATTGCCTTCTGTGAGATTACTGTCTGTGATGCTGTTAAGCTGCACATGCATGTTTACTGCCAGTTTTATCAGCTCTTCAGGACTTGGTTTCAGGACTTGGAAGCTGAACAACGAAATGCAGCTGGGCCCCTGGAAGGAGACTGCACCTCCTTTCCTACCAGGTTGTAGCCATGTCATGCAGGTTCATCGTACCAGCAACCAGCACGCCATTGCTCCCATCTAAATATCCTGACTAATTTGTAATCTTTCTGGTTTTGTCTGCCAACTTCAGTTGAAACAAATGTTAATGAGGCCACAGTGGCTAGCGTGATTTTGACTTGTGATTTCTGTCCTCCAGTCTTGTTGGTGTTAATTGCTGCTGTATTTGAAAGGCTGAGGTCCTTGAGCTACCACCTAAAAGCCCTGGTGCTTGGAATGGTTCTGTCATTTGGCTCATGAATTTGAGGTGGAAGATGCTAGTAAAAGCTGCTAGTTGCCTCCTTTCATGGTGGAGTAGGAGCTTAAAAGTAAGGAATTGAAGGTTACTTACCTTGTAATTGTTACATCTCTCAGTTTCTTCTTGAGACATTGTCATGTGACCTTGGCCAACTTTTAGGTGATTACTGATGGGTCAGTGGGGTACTTGGTACATGTTGAACAAATGTCTGATGGAGCACAGAATGGAGTGCTGTGCTACTTGCTTGGAAGCGACCCTCTTCTTCAGGCAGCAGGGTTAGGACAGTTGTGATATTGGTATTGAAATCTCAATGTATTGTTTTTAATGAATCTGTATGTTTAAAACGTGCAAAATACATCTGATTTATTCTATAATGTTCTTCTTGTCTTTGCTTCTATAGTACCAGGATACGAATATGCAAGGTGTAGTGTACGAATTGAATAGCTACATTGAGCAGCGCCTTGATACAGGAGGAGATAACCAACTACTTCTGTATGAACTGAGCAGCATCATTAAAATAGGTAAGAAAGAGAATCAAATGTCTCTGAGCTTTTACTTAGCATCAGTGCACAGCACATTTCTTACATGGTTTATTCGATAAAGATAGGAATCGAGGGACAGCAGTGGGGTTTTTCGATGTTGTCTTTGCCTTCTGTCCCTCAGTCAATCCCTGACTGCACTTAAGTGAATTTCATTTTTGGAGAGAGTTGTGTATCCAATTGCAAAATTAGAGTTCATTGTTAAATGAACCAAAGAGTAGACAATTCTGGTTATGATGGTGTTGCAATGTCAATATTGAAAGTAAACAGAAATCTGTTGGTAGTATCACTGAGTATTTTAACTCCTTTTGAAACAAAACTGAGATGTTACTGAAAGAGGGCATAACTTTTGCATGACTCAAATTGTTTAACCTTTTTTTTTCTCTCTGGTGTAAGTACTTTTTGTGGTGAGAAAATACTATACATGATCAAAACTTAAAACATAGAAGCAAAAAATTCCCGATAACAATATAAGCATCATTCTGGGTTTTTTTAGCCAGAGTGGATGTATTCAGACTTAAAGTATCAGTAGCTTTATTCAGTATAGTTTTCAGTCAGCTCTTTAGAAAGATTTTACAATCCCTGCTACTTCATCATTTTGTAATGATGAATAATAGTTCTGGTTTATATATGTGACATTTTAAGAGGACCACTTCTTTTTACTGATTTTGCCTAAGTGGTTATTTGGATTTTGATGGTGTCCAGCTGACAGCAAGTCAGACTGGATTTTTTTAATACACAGCAAGTAAGAAGCTATAGGAGACAGGGTCTGCTCATTTCTTTTAGAATTTTTTTTTTTTTTTGGTAAGGCAGATGAGATTTTAAAATATATTTCATTATATATATTTCCTTAATATGTTTCCTTATATATGAGTTATGAGGGCTTGTTTGCCTCATAACTCAATGTGCTTACATGCTACAGTGGAAGGTTTTAAAACCTGAATGCAAGTTATCATGCCCTGAACTCTCACTGGTACTACACTGTTGGCAATAAGCAAGTAACTGCACAGGGGGATTTTTTTACTTTGTCAAAGAAATGCAGAAAGCCAATTGATTTGATCACCTGCGATTATAATCACTCCCCTGAAATGTGCTAAATGGATTCTTGTGTTCATTCATAAAAGCTGGAATCACATATGTACATTTACTACAACGTTTATTAACTGTTGGAAAGACAAACTTATACTCAAAGTCTGTTGTATAAGGTGGGGTAAAAAACATTGACTATTATATCCTTTTCTGATTTTGAGAGTTTTTAGCAATAAGTTATGATGGCTGGTTGACTTTAAAGTTTTCAGAATTTAAGGAGCTTGACTTTCCCCTCTTTTATACAACTATCTGAATATGGCAGAAATCTAAAAAATAGCAACTTTCTGGTGTGTGTCAATGTTTTTAATATTGGACAGGTGCAGAAAATAAAGTTTGTTTTGAAACACATTTTTATGGCAATATTTGCAACATTTTATTTTCCTATAATTTTCTATCGTAGCTTACCATCTCTGAATAATATTTATTTTTTTATCTGACTGATTAAATACATGTTCTGTTACTTCTATACTCTCATATGAATTTATTTGAATTTACAAACATTAAGTCTTAGAATAAGAATAAGACATATAAAGAGATTGTTTCTAATTATCTTTAGAACATAGTAAATGGCAATGGGGAAAAATCTAGTACCTCTAACTTTGTAGACTCTGGGAAATTTTCAAGGGACATAGCAGTAGACCTTCACCTTTAGTATTTTAGGTGTTTGTGCCAAGTGGAATTGAGTCTGTGATTTCACCTCAGAGATCTTGTGTAAGTTCAGTTTCCCCCTGTGAGTACAATTATTTCTTTTATTATTGCCTTGGCAGCTACAAAAGCTGATGGATTTGCACTATATTTCCTGGGAGAATGCAATAATGTAAGTATACTGGATTAAGAGTCTGCTTTTCTCTACAGTTACAAGTGCATTTTCCAATTTAACAATGATATTTTGATTTTATTTTGCACGTCATTTAGCAGGAAAATTTTACCTCAATGCTGAATATTAGCTATATGTTATCTTTATTTCTGTAAAATAGAAGTTTATTGAACATAGTGGTAATGAAAAAATGTTTCCTGCATTTAGTTGCTTACCCTTTTAATTTTTTTTAAGGATTTCGCAATAGTGCTGTTGTTTCTCTGACTGTAGCAACTTAATTTGCAATTTAGACTCATTATTTTTTTTAACAAGCAGAACACTTAACTTGGATTTACTCTCTGCATAGCCTATTCTTTTCATCTAGTTATCTCTGCGGTTTTTTTAATGTTATCAGGTCTTCTGTTAATTGCCAGCTGCCACTTGATAGTGAGATAATGTAAATTTCAGATGTAGATTTTAGCATAAAATAAATGGTATATTTAAAATTTATGAATTAAGTTAGTTGCTGGTGTGATAATTTAAATAACATTGAGTCCAATATCTGCTGTTTTATTATTTGGCATTTACAACACATTACATTACATTTTTTTCTATCCAGATTAATTTGTACAGTCACCATGACACAAGATTTTGTAGTTACTTTAAACTGCTACCAAGAAGGAAACGCAGTTTATACTTCTGTCAGTTCCATCAAAATAAAAATCACAATTTGTCAGAAATTGTATATGTTTCCTTGGTTCAAGAAACAAACTAAACTCTTCTTCCTGAAAAATGACTAGAGAGGATAATATTTTTCTCACTCTTTTTGCTTCCTTTCTCTACACAGCCAGTTTTAATAGTATATTTTTGCGTAGTCCATTAGCCAATTTCCTTTGCTCTTTGTGAAATAATTGAATTCAGAAAAGGGGAAAGAATGAAATTTTTAAAATAATGGAAACAGAATTGAAGATGTATAAACCCGCAGGTGACTTGAGCCTTTGCTGAGAATATTTTTTACTTATTTAAAAAGATAATGTCTAATTTGGTGGATGTAGGAGAAGGCCCACACGGAAATGTTCTAAAAGAAATGGAAATGAGTTTTTCTTTTATTTTTCATTTAATGATTATTTCATATAATAAAGATACCCATTTTATTATTGAGAAATTGAGTTTGCTCTGAATGACTTCTATAAGTATGTAAATAGCATATATTTTTTTAATAACCTTTTCACTGAGAGGTGTAGCTTAAGTAACAGGTTGTTCATCCTTTGATTCTCATTAGTAGGTGACAGTACCCATTGTCATGAGTGGGGAGTGATGCAAATGGTCACTGCTGCCAAAGGCAGGAGCTTGCAGGAGGGGCAGCCATCCATTCTGAACACACAGCACCAGCCAGCTTCAGTGGCAGTGACTGCATGCCAGCTGAGCACATTCCTCTCTAAATGCATTATAAAAGACTACAGTAAAATGAACTTTACAGCTTGAGACCTATAGGATCCTTACTGTAGTGAGGATTTTCGTATTAGATTAGTGTATTATAATATGAGGTTCCTCCCCGTCTTCTGATACCTTGAGGGCCTGGGCACTTTGTGACCTTTTGCCTTTTTTTTTTTCTTCTTTTTTCCTAAATAGCCTATTAGGCAGTTGAATCTATTTGCTTCCCAGTATAACTCTTTCCTGAAAAAGGTTCTAACAACTAAAGACACCCGTTGACTTTATTAACCACCGCTACGTAGCTGCATCTCCCGAAATGGAATGTTCTTCATGTAGTTATTATAGGGATTCATCCCAAGTCCTTGGAAGTTAGTGTGAGATTTTCCATTCACATTAGTGGGCTTTGGACCAGACTCATGTTTGTAGTCTTGTAACTGAGTGGTGATGCATTAATTGGCTTAATTTTTTTAAGAAATTGTCATTGAAAATTAATTTGGATATCTTTGTCTCTTGAATATGAAAGGATGTGTCCAAGTGATATTAACCACTGTGCAGCAAATACAGGCTATGTATTATTATTTCTTTTTATTAAAGATCTGTTTTAAATAGGAACAAAAATATTCTGAATAGCATAAATGGCAGAAAGGAGATGATTATTTAAGCTAAAGTTTCAAAAATGATAAAAAATTCCACCATTAGCCTGGACAAAGTACTTGCTGAACATATATGGCCACATGTTAAAGAACGGCTTCTGATTTTTGATGGCTTCATTTTTTGATGCCTGGTTTGTGACTGAAGTGCTGGGGCCTGAGTTGTGGGCCCCAAGTTGCAGTTGACCTGTGAATGAGTCACAACCTAGCAGAATGTTTTGGTTTTCCCTATTGACTTCATGTTCCAGAGGCAGAACCTGGCCCACCTGTGTCTCTGTGGCTCTGCCCTCACCCAGGTGGTTGTGGTTGGGGTGGGGGGTGGGGGGGG
>JAVFHW010055276.1:0-33054 GCA_032159205.1 Eurystomus glaucurus suahelicus | reverse complement strand
GAAGCTTGAATGATCAGCCTCAAATAATTATGTCTTTGATTTAGAGGTAAAGACTCATTTGCAGTGACTTCAGATTTTTAAAAAACTTGTAGATTTTGTAGATTTTTAAAAAAACTTTTGTTCCACAGCTAATAGATAAATATTTTACCAATTTATATACTAGCAAGGGCCTTTTCATACTACTAATAAGAAATGAATGCATTGCTAGAAAGAACAAATAACTGATTAGTTGTGAAATAGTTCCACTTATACTGAAACTAGCATTAAATTTGAAACTTTAGAAACGGGAAACTGCTGTCCAGTGAATTCCTGAATATTGTTGTGTCCGCTTTTATATCTGTGCATAGTGGACACTAAAACAAATGAGAGACTAGTTAAGGAGATGTAAGATTTACAGCTCCACTTGGTCTTTAAGGTCACACTCTCTTAAAGAGTAATTGTTCATCTTGGCACTTGCTGCCACTAAAAAAGTTAACGGCAACTCTAATATGTAGTCAGTGATAGAGATATATGTACCTAACCCCAACAACCTACAACCTAAGTACAAGAATGTCTCATGCATCTTTCAATTTGCTTTTACATTTTTAAGCTGGCAAACACATTCTCAAAGTCACCGTTAGACAAACACAAGCATTGCCACAGATAGACACATCCATAGCAAATGCCCTATTTTTCAATCAGACTAATTTTTATTAGTGTTTCTTTATTTTTTGATATGTCAGATGGGATTGCTGCAAAATAAAAAAAATTGTTATATGATGCCTTTTCCAATCAGCCTAATCGTTTTTCCAAGCTAGCAATTAACTTCCTGCCTAATTTGTCGCACTTAATTTAAACTGTAGCATGCAGTGATGTTTAGAGCTGCAGTCATGGCATTTGTCTTTGGCTGAGGTAGTGGTCACTAGCAGTCTCAATTTATCACTTTTAATTAAAACTCCTATGCCAATGATTTTCTTTCTTAAAGCTATGACTGGCACTTATGGATTTCAAAATCAAAGGGAAAATAAACTACAGTTAAGAATTCAACCACTCAGATCAATGAAAACCTGTTTTATAAGTGAATGTGCTCCAGTTAAATCTCAGCTGCCTGACAGAAAGAATTTAATGTTCTTTTCCACTTAAATACTCAGAATAACTTTTTATTGCAGCTGTAAGCCACTACTGGGAGGACAGAAGTTGACTATTGATGTTATGTTCTCAGAAAATACTGCAAAGCCAGTAAAAGTGAGTGCATCAACCTAAAGAAGCATGTGCTAATATCCAAATGGCAGTTTATAGAATCATAGAATGTTAGGGGTTGGAAGGGACCTCTGGAGATCATCGAGTCCAACCCCCCTGCCAAGCAGGACCATAGAATCTAGGGCAGGTTACGCAGGAACGCATCCAGATGGGTCTTGAAAGTCTCCAGAGAAGAAGACTCCACAAACTCTCTGGGAAGCCCGTTCCAGTGCTCTGTAACCCTCACAGTAAAGAAGTTCCTCCTCATGTTGAGGTGAAACTTCCTGTGCTCTAGCTTGCATCCGTTGCCCCTTGTCCTATTGAAGGGCACAAGTGAAAAGAGGTTATTCCTTTCTTCTTGACACCCAGCCCTCATATATTGGTACACATTAATTAGATGCCCTCTCAGTCTTCTCTTCTCCAGACTAAAAAGCCCCAGGTCTCTCAACCTTTCCTCATAAGGCAGGTGTTCCAGCCCCCTAATCATCCTTTTATATGGTCGTTCCTGGACCATTTGATTGTTGCTAGTGTTTATTTTCTCTTTTAAGACAATAGATACTATGTAGTATTTCACTGTTAGAAGTTAATAGCAAAAGTTTAAGAGAAATTAGTAAATGGAAGAACGTACTTCATTAAATTTACTATTTGTCACAGTTTCAAGTCAGGGCCATCCATTACACAAATGACAGATTGCTCTCTATTAACAACTCTCCCTTCCCAAAGCCCAAGAAAAAGGTAGTAAGAGAGAGAAAGAGACTTATGAACTGGAAAAGAAAACAGCTTTAATGAAAGGAATAATAATAAAATAAAACACATAGAAATATATACAAACCCAGTATCGAAACCAGGCTGGACTCAGCAGCAGATGGGAACTGGATTCAGGAACACATAGATCAAGACTGAAGGCAGAACAGGCAGAGTCCTCCTCAGATGCCAGCCACTGAAGAAGGGATCTTGACCCTTGTGATCCCTCAGCTTTATATCTGTTATATGTATATATTTGTTAGATGTATGCATATGTTATATGCATATATATTCTACCCCATATTTGTCATATATATATAAATATGATGTATATGGGCTGGAATCCCTCGTTGGTCAGTTTAGGGTCACCTGTCCTGGCCACTCCTCCCCGCAGCTGCGGCCTTTCACCTTCTGCACCCCCCGATGTGGTATACAAGAGTTAGCAGTGACCTTGGTCTGCACACCAGTCCTTGGGAGTAACTCTAAACATCAAGTGCTATCACTGCTAGAAGCAGACACTGTCTGCAAAAACACGCTGTTAGCTTAAGAAAGTGCAGTTTAGAAGAGACTCAGCTGAAAAGTAAAATCAAGGAACAGAATTCGTTGTTTTAACTCAAACCAGGACACTATTGTGAAAATAAATATCAATTATACTTCTAGACTTCTTTGAAGGTGAATAACCTGTATTATTTGGCTCAATATCTCATTACTAGCAGTTAATTTGAATTCAAATTCTTTTATATCCCATTAAAAAGTTAAATAGATATGTATTTTTACCCTTATTATTTGCTAACATATTTACTAAAATCATTTAAGAAAAAAAGACTGCATGGGGCCTTCCACACGTGTCTGTGGGTAACACTGGCATAAACCCTTCCACAATCAGAAAAAGAGAGAGTGAAGGAGAGAAATAGAAGTCCACACATTATTCCATACTTCTCTATACTGTGTAATAAGAAACAACCTACCATTCTTCTTTTATGGAAACCAGAAGTAATTTTAAAATGTTAAAAAAGACTTCATTTGTGTGTTTGGGGTAATGTGGTTGGTTTTGGTTTGGTTGGTTTTTTGTTTGTTTTTCCAATCAGTCTTTCCATCTAGAAAGAGATTGCTACAAATTTTAAAATCTTTAATAATCTTTTAGTGAATGAGTATTTTTTCTTTTTGGACCATTAGTGTCAAAACACTGAAGCTTTTAATATAATTTAGTTGTGAAATAGCCAAAGATGATTTGAGGGCAATTCTCTCATTAGACTAACTGTAGCTCCTTAAATACACAGGATGATCAACCCCTACTCTGAGCTGCTTACCTTCCCAAGTTATCATTCTGTAAAGCAGCCAAAAGTAGCATGCTGCACTTTGTAACCAAATTTCCCATACAGGAAATACGCTTCAAGAAAAAAATGAAGCAAAGCAGTACTAATTACAGGATCTAGAATAAATGTTTTTCCTGGTAAAAAGAGACGATGAATTTTCAAAATAAATCAACTAAATTACTGGGCTAGTTGTGAACATTTTTCTTCTTGTGCTTTTTGTTTGTTTGTTTGTTTTGTGCACAATTGATGAGTATGCTTAAATACCAGTGAAATCTACAGAAAGCTTTGAATTCTCCCAAGTCTGAAAAATAGCATATCTGCATCCCAAGGGAGCCATGCTCACTTAATGTACAGTTATGCCTTACATGCTTTTACATGCATAGGCATATTCCTTACCCTCTAAAATGTGAGTAAATCTACCTACTTGCCTTCAAGGATCACTCAGTTAATGTTCGCAATGTGTGTAAAAGCAACCAAATACGACAGCATATGAAGGCAGCAGAAAACCTACAATAGAGTATACGGCACATGAAGATTAAGCTTTGAGATATCAGGCTAAACAAGGGATAGAGGGACGATGCACACACTGACAGATGAGGATGATGCAGAATAACACCGGCCTATTATCATGGAGACTTGAGTAAAAATGTGTAGACCGTTAGAGAGCATAATAAACATGATCCTGAATTAATGCTTCTTGAAAAACTTATCAGTGATTTACTTTGGAACCTTAATATATTTAATGAAGATTTTGGTAGCAACTTGGGTGTATGAATTTAATATTTGATGGTTTATAGCTACATAAAAATAATTTCTTGAATAAAAGAGTACATTATTTTGCATTAAAATGGCTGTGAAAGTCACCAAAAGTAAAACAGTCTCCTTTATTAAAATCCGGAGTATTTGTATTACTGCAAACGAATCTGTGCTATTCTTGTTTCCTGCTGCAAATATTGCAATTCTTACAAGAACTACCTGATATAGCTTTAGCTCAGAAAAATGGAATCTTTTCATGCTTTAAAGTTCAAACAGCATACTGTAATAACATTTATGCTTATTAAATCTTTCTATCTTTAATTACTGTAAAGATATCTAAACTCAATAGATAAGCAGGGATTTCTAAGTAGAAAAAGAACCAGAAAAAGAAAAAAAACAAAATCTATAAGATGAATTTTAGTGCTTTAGGAAACAGAAAAATCTAGTCAAAACACTTGCCACCTAGTAATAAGAGTCGAGTCTAAAGCTCACAGTTTTGGCTGTTGGACCTCATTACCAAGAGATCAGTACTACTCATATAGCACACTGTGCTTAAATCATTTACTTCCACAGTTCTTCCACACTTCTATCAGTGTACAAGGTAATATGTGACCCTACATCCTTCTGAAATAAATGTTACACTTCTAGTGAATTTTATTGATTAAGAAAGGACTAACGGTCAGGTCGGTGAAACAAGCCAGTTTCCATTAAGCATATCGATGACAGGGCAGCATTTTCCAAGATGCTCAGTGAACCGCGGCTCTCAGTGTTTTCCTCTCACTGAGATGCCTAATGAGATCTGAGATCCCTGGAATACCTGTCAGTCGTGCAGGAAACATGCACACGCTTTCACTTAATCTCTGTGCATGTTCTCTGATTTGATGGAGCACCCACAGTGTGTATCGGTAGCTGTGTAAGCAGTACCCAACTTCTTGTGGTTAAGTTCTTTATTTTCTACAGCTTTAAAATGTTTGTTGTATCACTACTTTCACAATACATCACAGAAGAAATAGATTCTACATGTAGTAGGTACTTAAAATGTTTACCTGCCACTGTAAAAACTTAAACAGAATGGTGGGAAGACTGTTCAAACATAAACTCATAGAGAGAGTAAGGAATGGAGTGCATCTCATCTATGAACTTTTTTGAAAAGGTTGGATAGTTTCAATGAAAATGTAATTTTAGTGTTATATAGAAAGGTTGTTCATGTATCAATCTGCTATATATATGGAAATACTAAAAAATTATTAAAGTATTTAAACAGAGGAAAATTATATTTTCTTATAGCAAACAAAGGCATTAACACGCATTTAGTATTAGTCTAATGAATCACTTGCAAATCATTGTTTTCACACTACAGATAAGTTGAAAATGTTTTTATAATTTATAGGGGCATATAAAAATAAAACTGTATATAGTAAATATTATGCATTTTTATTCTTTGAACTATATTTAATTATAGAACCAATCATAGATTTATATTTTAATCAATTTTAATCCTCCATCAGCTAAGAGACTGAATAATAGTAACTTGCTCATAAAAACAGACAAATATTCCACCCACTCAAATTATTTTTTAAGATGTTAGTCTTATTCTTCCTAAAACTGAGAAAGTAATATTTTTAATGTCTGACACCATAACCATCATCTTAAAATGGAAAAATGAAGAGTATGGAAATGACCTTCCAATACCTGAAAGGGGCCTATGGGAAGGTGGGAGAGGATCTGTTCCCAAGGGTTTGTAGCAATAGGATGAGGGGCAATGGTTTTAAGACAGAAAAGGGTAGATTTAGTTTGGACATTAGGAAGAAGTTCTTTAATATGAGGGTGGTCGATCGCTGGAACAGGTTGCCCAGGGAGGTGGTGGAGGCCTTATCCCTGGAAACATTCAAGGTGAGGCTTGATAGGGCTCTGAGCAACCTGACCTAGGTAGAGATGTCCCTGCTTATTGTAGGGAGGTTGAACTAGATGACCTTTAGAGGTACCTTCCAACCCAATATATTCTATGATTCTGTGATTTTGTTATTTTATTCACACTGCTGTTTAAAAGAGCTTAGATAATGTTTATGAGAATGTAAAGGTTATCTAGACAGTATATCCAGAATGCTACTGTATATATGAAATGTTTATATGGAAAACCAAGATCTGAATTGATTTTTCATGCATTACCCTGCCTTTTGGAATTCTTTACAACCCAGTGTTGCAGATAGCATCTCTGGTGCTTACCTAGAAATGTCAGGCCACCCTTACGAACCAGCCATGCCACTTATAACAGAAAAGCAAAAATTTTAGAGGGAAATATAATGAAGCAAATGTGATATTAGATAACTTGGGAAATAGATGAAAGATACCTGCAACATGTCCCTGAAGCTGCAAAAAACTGAACTGATACATACTTTGAATGTAATGTAAAAACATTACAATATCATGTTAATGCCTTAGTAGTGTTTGGTGAAGGTGACTCTATGGGATACAGAAGCTGTATGGGCCAGGCTGGAGTTATTTGGACACAGCTTACTTCCTTTTACATCAGCTCCTATAGGTTGCAACACAAGAAACCTTCCACAATGAAATTTAGCTTCAAAGATCTTGCAAACCTTTGCTCAACTGAGATTAATCACTTTTTCAGTATTATAGAATGTTGCATGTAACAAGTTACTGCTGAAACTGGCACAACTGAACCTGGTTGTTCCAGGAAAAGGTCAGGGAGATAAATGCAGATAAAACTATGCTCTTCTCCTAAAGATAATCTCTGAGCACCAAAGTAATGTACACTGGGGAATGAAGTTAATACAGCATTGTAGTCACACATGTTCTCTGAAGAGGTACAGACGTTAATCGTGCATGCTGCCAACTTGCTTCTTTGACCAGACAAAATTCACTTCCAAATACAAGTAAATATTTCAAAAGATAAATAGCATTTAACACCACATTAGAAAGAGGTGATTTTCTCTATTTCTTCTCTCCAAAGATTTTTTATTGTAATTAGAGGTGCATTATGTCTAAACTGAAATCAATACTTTCTGTAACTGGCATAGAGGGATGCTAAACATCACCTAAAATATTTTCCCTTTATTAGAATAAATCATATCTAGAAATATATGGCAATGAGATATCAAAAATTCACCTCATGTGTACTCAGTAAATGACATTTCTAGCTTGACAGAAAAATGTACAAGTTGAGGGAAGAAGGCAGACTCATATCTTCTCTATTGTTGATAGACCGTAACCCATCATCCTCGAACTATAGACTGAATTTCCTGAATCCCATTACTCCATTACCCTACCTTGTTAAAATATATTTTTCTAGTCCTCGCTGATCTTCAATTAGAAGATAAAAGGAATTGGTAGATAATTCTAGAAGAACAATCTAATTTTGAAAAATGGAACCTAGAGTTTAATATTATGCATATATGAACCAGTCATTAGAATCAGACAATTTGTTTTCCAGACAGATTTAAGTTAATATAATAAAATGAACATTTATTTCTAAACTGTAAAATACAGCATGGGAAACTGGCTGAACAACTTGTCAGTAACTTGTCAGGGATCATACATCAGCTGTTTGCAAAGCATAATAAGTTAGAATTTATGAGTGATTTAGATAATACACATTAATCTCTAAACACTTCAATACAATTATAGATCAAACACATGATTTAGAAGCTGCTGCATGTATTATTTAAAATTATACGGAAAAGACAAGTTTAAAAATATTACTTTATATTCAGACAGAATAAGCACAAAGAAAATTCTTGCAACTGTAGATTAATTCAATGAATAATGACTTTTATTTAACACTGGAACAATTTATAGGGTTTGCCACTAACACCAGCAGGAAAGTTGTGACTAGTTGTCCTAGTATTGTGAATGAAGGTAGAAGAACCAAGCAAGGGTAGAGAGGACAACAGAAGTGCTCAGGAAACGTTAGCTGAGACAGACCTCCCTTGCTGTCTATTTAGTGAGACATCCATAAGTGTCTTCCAGTATAACAGCTTTGGGACATTAGGTCTAATTTTGCAATGAGAGATGTCTTGTAAATATTTGCTTTAAAAATTCAGTTTTCAAATACTGAATAGTTTAGTGTACAAGATGATATTATTATGTCAAGAAAGCAAGAAAGAAATATGGTGATCAAATCAGTCTAATTTGCTGAATATTAAGTATTACATTTAATACTTTTAAGATTTATTTTGTATATTATAATTTCTTTTACTCACATGCCTCTTCCTTTTGCTCATGTTTTCCTTGGGAATGGTTCTGTGTATCACTTTTCATCTCCTCTTGGCTATCATGACTCTGTATGTTGACATCAAAATCAAGCACTTTTATCTGATGCAGTTTGCTAACTTGTGTGTCACTTTATCAAGTGAAAAATACAGAGACAAAATACTCTGAATAGCTACTCCTTCACAGAATTAGTTGCACTCACTCCAGAGGGTCAGCAAAGTATGAAACTGATTTTAAATGGTTTTATTGAAAAAGTCCACTTTAGAACATGTTGCCATGCCTTGAATATTCCAGGTCTTGAAAATAGTCCTGTTTAAGTGAAGGTTTTAAGATATGTCTTGAAAGAGGGAAAATAAAGAAAAATATGCATGTTTAATATGCAAAAATTACTTCTCAGTGGAAATGAGAGACTGGATGCTAAGTGGAAAAACAATTTAGCAAATTAAGAGTGTCTCTTTTTTTCCTTATTTTGCTTCTGGTGAACCATTACACTGGCCAGTCTTGACACTGGTTGCCACCCCCGGCCTCCTCTCCGTCAGACTAGGATTCAGACTAGAATATGAAGGCTCACTTATGACTGGGGTAGTTAATGGCAACATGAATTTCTAAACTGAATATTAAAGGTGCATATCCTGGCTAGTATAATCTTTTCAGAGGAGCAATCTTCAATATTTGTTCATTGGAGACACAGTATATATTTTACCATAGTGTGAAAACATTTAAATATGATGTAACACCGATATTAAGATAATAAACAGATGCCTCTCATTGTTAGTTTGGGCAGAAAAAGGTAAAAGTATGTTATTAGAAATACTATCGTCAAGCTAACAAAACTGTAAAATAAATAGACTTCTAGCTTAGGAAGTTAGAAGCTTATAAACAGTGTAATTCTGAGTCTGCTCCCAAGCTCATTCCAACGTGCACAACTTAATGCTATTATTGTATATAAATGCAAACTATTTCCAAACTGAGCTTAAGGCAAATGCATACGGAAGAGTCACAGAAGTGGAAGGAGAAGGGCTGTTGAGTGTAATGAAGAAGCTACATTTTAAGAAGCAAATTAATCAGAGCAACCTGCTACCAACATAATTGCTTTAAAGACCCCACAGCAAACATCAACATGTTCAAATTACAAACAATGGTTTGTAATTTACCATGTCCTTCACTTTGAACACACTCCCTAAAGGTTTGCGTGGAAGTCATGACATCTACAAAAACAATTTGTTTCAGATTGACTAGCCGTGATGAATGTCTTCCTTCACTACCCTTGACCAAAATCACTCCTCTTGCCAAGAATGCAACAGTCTTCATTTAACTTGCCATATACTGTGTACACCAGAGCTGTGGTTATTTACTTGTTCTATTTTTTTTTTTTTAAATGAAATAGCTTTCACAAATGTTTAGGCAAACTTTGAAAACAGAAGATTCCTAATGTAACTCTGAAGAATTTAATGAGTCAGTTGACTGACATTTCTGGCAGAGGTTTCTGATTACTTAAGTCACCAGTTTATACCTGAAATATCTTATACCCTACCCTGACTAGAACGATTCTTCCAACTATATATCATTATGAGAGGTTCCAGCTAATTGAAACATGTTTAATTATCCTTAGACAGTTCTTAGCTGAGTGGTATGCAGATAACACCAATAAGCCTATTTGACATTCTTGTGTAAAATCACAAAAGTCAGTGAACACATCTCAGTGTGTCCATCGTGTGCTGAGTGCCCTTTGCAGCTTCTGACTACAACAGGAACAAACAAAATAAAGGCATATTTCTTATCCCAGCACCGTATGTCTACCAATTAATTTGTAATGATTCTTTTACATTTTTCTCCACAAATGTCCCTTTGACAAAGTGAAACAAACCATTATTATTAAAGATACAATTGTTGTTGCATTTGGACATGGTATTTAGTGACTACAACTTAAATCAGAAACTTGCTGAAAACGCATGTCACAGACAAACTGCCAATGGGTATAAGTAGTAGTGTGCTATGCAGTGAAAGAATCTACTAAAATAGCTGAAAGACCACACTGGTAAGTATATTATAGGAAAAATACTTTACAGTATTGACTAACCTCTTTCCCCTCCTCCTTCCAAACACAATTTCATTTTGTTCTCCTCATATTACGTAACTTGGAGAAACATACCTTAAAACCATGCATAGTCTGACTAGCTTAATGGGCAATAGTGGTGAATGAAAACAAAGGTAACTGGAATCAGGTTGGCCTTTGCTGCATTAAAGAAATGGTTGAACATCAATATCTTACAGCAGAAAAAGTACATATTTGTTAAAAAACATTTACAGGTATTTAAAAAAATCTTCAGGATATAAATCAAGATTATTTCAAGAGCTTTTTTTCACCTATGATTAGCCTGTAGTGATCACGTATATATGTAAAGAAGCGTTAGCAAAAAGTAGTCTAAATGTACAGAGGTATCAATAGATGAAAATGTGTGGGTAATAACCATGCTGCAGAAAGACCTGGCCTCAAAACTTTGACTTTTGGTGCACCCAAAGAGTGTTCAATGGAGTGTTAATTGAACAATTCTGAGAATTTAGATTTATTATTGTTTCCTTTTTGTTTTCTCTCCTACTGTAAATGCTTAATTTATATACATACTGACATAAATATGCATATACATTCATATAGTTTAACAGACTGACCTGAATATTAATTGCGGAATGCTGAATACCTTTTTTGAATGTATCATTCAAATGTATTGTTCAGAGGTGACTTAAAATAGGGAGTACATGTCTCAAACTTTTTTTTTCTTGTTAGTAATCCCTCTTCCTGTCTTCACATCACATTTAGTATGAAAATGTATAGACTGTCCCTAGTCAGTAACCAACAAGTTGATATTTCTCTTCAAATTTTTTACATGAATATTACCCATAGCACTGTTTCACACTGCTCCCATGACAGTACAGGGTTTGGTGGAACTATCAATACAACTGTAGGTGTCAGGTAAACAAATGCCATAAATTTCTAATTTATTGTCATCTATGAAAATTTAACACTCTTTCTTTCATGTGGCTTGAGCTCTAGCAATGTCTGATGGAGACTGTTTTGTGACTGTTTCATAATGGGCTTTTGTATGACCTGCTATTCCATTTCAACAATCAGTGATTAGAAATAGCTGTTCTTTTAGATTCATAAACCATTATGATAAACAGTTTGGAAGGCAGTTCAAAGGGCTTCATCATGTCATTGTGAAAATAGAAACTTTCTTGACTTCAAAGTTCCAAAGGACAATCACATCTGCAGGGGTTTGAGACTTGAGGGAAAAAAAAGTAAAGTTGACTTTTGGTTAGGGTGAAAGTCACTATGGGAAGCAATTTAGGATGAGTATGTAGGGAACTTCCCTGCCACCCCAATGAGCATCCTGAAACTACACTGATATAATCCAGAAGAATTAATCCTGATAAACTGTCCTGGTAGTGCCACTGAAACACTTTTCTGACAGTCAGATGAGGCTCTTAACAACTTACACCATCTACGCTTTTATTATAATGCTGTATGCCATTAATTCATGGTGATACAGTCACTCCTGGAAAAGTTAAAAATCCATCCATGCATTCCTGTGTTCCCACAGCTCTCAGACAGATCCGCAATGGGCTACAAATATGTCTGAGAAACCACCTGTACTAGGAACAATGAATTGGTCATAACTTATTTGGAAAAATGAATTAGATGAAAGGCAATCCCTTTCAGACACTGTCAAGATTTTACCACCAGATTAAGAAACATCACCTAGGATATATCTGCCAATGGCTCACATAAAATGCATTAGACAAAGGAATCCTGCCACATACGCAGTTTCAGCATCTGCCTTAAAACCTTAGCTAGTCACAGGCTGCCAACACTAGACAGACATAGCAAAACTGCACAGATACTACGATACGGTGTGTGTTCAGACAGAGTGAAGTCTATCATGCCTCAAACTTTGTCCACTGGTAGCAGGTCTTAGATGTCACAGAGACCAGAGTCACTCAGAAACCACAGAACTGAGGAGAGAGAAATTGAGACTTCCTGGATACAGTGGCAGAAGTGTTTCTCTAGTATGAACTTCGTACAAAGGAAGGAAAGACATGCAGAAGGAGCCCATGAAAGAGAACAATGCCTGTGAAGCATCCCATGATTGGACTGTGATTTCAGGAGAGGTTACTGCTGTGGGACTTGCAGGTGAAAGGTGAGCGGGGGCTGCCAGCATGGAATCCCACAGGAGGGATATAATGCAGTGAAGATGTAGATCGAACAATAAGGAAACTATTCGGTCAGAGAAACACTACAGCTACAGAGTGCTGCTCCTCAGTGATGGACTGAAACAGAGCAGGCCACTACCTGTCTGTATAATCATATACTCAGGATGTCTCATGACTCTACTCCCACTCTGCATACCGTAATGTTAAAAATCCCTCTATTGTCAAGGAATAGAAAATATGAATGCCCACCGAGTGAATGTGTATGTGGACTATTATTTGGAAATAGGAACTATTGTTTTAAGTACTGTTTTGCTTAAGTATTCATTATTTACTACTTTAATTATGCATTAAAAACCTCAAGTACTTCTGAATTTTCCTTAGGCAATGCAGACTGTAAGGCATGCTAAGAAAGTTATATAGTGAGGTGTCTCTTCCTTCCATTAGTCATAAAAGAGACATAAATTAGAACTCAGCATACAATTCTCTGCTTATTCACACAATGATTTAAAGTTGATTGAGTACAATTACTTTATATTCAGCATATTTACTGCTTTATAAAACTTTCTCACTCCCATAAAGAAAAGGCATCCAGGCACTTTTCTGAGCAACAGAAAAACATCTTTTTCATGAGGCTTTTTTTGAAAACATGTTTTACCTTTCAGTTGTTCACAAATTATTTTAGCAGTGATTTGGGAAAGCACTTAATATGTGCTAACACTCTTCCTTGAACAGGGACTTTGCTTAAGTGCTTTACTGAGCAGAATCTCGTGTTTATCTGTCCATTTATCTTAGTTTAAAGTAGGCATTATTTTGATATCTCAAAACATTTTGAGACAAAGCTAAGCAAGAGTAGCATATAGCTCACTTCCCTCATCTCTGCATTTGCAACATCTGCACTTTGTAATAGATCCCCACCCCATCCTTGCTTGCCACACTTGCTGGACAAGACACGGCGTATGCTGTGATCATACAGGAACTATATTTATTCTTTCTTTTACTGACTAGCCAACAGACAGGTTAAGTGGTCAGTCAGCTGGCATCTCTAGTCCAGTAAACAAGCCTTACGTATCTGAACCTTGCTTTTCAACTTGCAGACCCAGTCAACAGCTTGGTCACTCTAAATGGTCATTTTTTCACACTTCTGTTGAGAGAACATAGTATTGGTGAAACCTTTTTCTCGGTTATCAAACTCATGTTGGTTAATGGGTTCATAGTTCTTCACGGTGCCTGATGGACAATGTGACCACAGGATTTGTTTCCTTATGAAGCCCAGAGGGAAAAAAAAACAAAACCAGCGATACTGAATTTATGAATACTTGTACAAAATTAAAACCTAAAAAAGTCATGAATGCTACCAGGGTAATTGTATACGGCTTACATTAATGGTAGCAATTTATTTTATTTTCAGTATTTGATCTGGTCTGGTAATGCTTTAGTCATCAAATAGAAGGGAGGTTTGTGGGATGCAGTTTGCAAAGCCTTTTCCAAGTGTTATTTTCCTTTAGTCTGCTTCTTGTCACTGTTAGAGCTGAGCAGTATGCTTAATCTTGTTGATGCTGGTGATTGCATCACGAGACAGTTAAGATTTTAATATTAGTCGTGCTAGAGCTCTGTGCATAAAGATGAGCCTTAATAACTTTTGAGTTAGTTCACTTCTGTCAGTAAGTGTTTTCCCTCTTTGATGCTCTCAGACTACTCACTAACTGTAGTAGAATACAATTCCTTAGGTTCTATGGATGCCCACAGTACTCTTCATTGCAATACTTTATTCAGCAGAATGCCAACAGCAATATCATCTCCAAAAAGTGAGAAAAAACTCTGAAGAACAAGCTAATACTTTTGCATGTTTAAAGAAGAATCTGTTAATTTTACACAAACCATCAAAAAGAAAGGGCCACTAGAGGGAAGTAAATCCAATATGCTTGAAGAAATAAAAATACTAGCTTCTCAGCTATTGTAAACTATTGTAGCTAACAGAATGGTCTGGAGTTACAACAGCTGAAGGTATTGGTCTATATTTGTAGCAAAGATAGGACAATTGAAGAAAACAACATATCTTTATAAAGAGGTCTAGCGCTTCATGTAATGTCTATACTAAAAACATTAAAACATTATATGTGAAAAGATTACATATAAAAAGGTAGCATGAACATGAGATAAATATGTTGTGTAGGTATAGGTTTAGATCCTTCATATTATACACACATCAAAAGAGAAAAATTGTTTAAAACCATTATGCTAGGACCTCTGGTAATACGGTCCTTGTACACATTAAGATATATTTGATTTGTTGTCACATTATGCATATAATCTTGCATCTTTGTTTTATATGAACATATGCACAAACCTGCAACACCATGCAATAAGTACTGTTTGGTTCAGTATAATTAAGATTATAAGGAAAGATTGTAATGGTGAGTTTACCATTTGGTGGTATAGATAGAAAAAGAAATGTAATGTAAAGGTGATTACTTATTGGTTTTGGTAAATATGGCAAAAGCAAAACTATAAATCCTTTACTAATAGATGGCTAACAATAAAAATAAAAAAGTTCACTAATCCTTTCATTTAAGAATTTCAGTGTGATTTGTAAACATTAGTAAAACTCTGCAACGTCCTGAAGCTTTAGTTCTAGAAGCCTCCTTTTGGGAGGTTAGATACCCTAGCTTCCTCCATATCACTTCTTATTTATGACTAAAAGTTATTCACAAAAAGTGTTTATTGTCCTCTCAATAATTTCCATCAATGAAAACTCCATTAATTTTCTTCTGTATTTCATATGACATTATATTTCTCTCTTTTACTTCTAAATATATAGTTACCATGCTTACAATTTTATACAACAGTTTGTAAGCCTACAAAAATGGTTTTATCTTTATAACTGCGTTTTACAGATGCCTCCATTTCATTTATTACAATGCTTTCTCCTGCAAAGCTGTCTGTTTATATCCAAATAAACTGACAGATATTCTGGAAATCTGGTCTTAAATTCTCTGAAGCCCCTCCAACAGCATTTTTACTAATATAAGAATTATTATAGGGCATGCAAGCAGTCTACACTCTGAGTTTACTATCAGTGTGTCACAAATTATCAAAACATTGGTCTTTTCCCTGTTTTGAGCAAACTGCCGTGAAAATCTATATTCCCTAAACCGAGAACAGACAACAGCAAAAGACATTATTTTTTAAAAATCCACCACTTAAATACACATCACAAGCTGTGTTCACACAGCTGTTAGCCAGTTTAAAAACAAACCATATTTCTGGTGACCTCCATCTGTGCATATTTGGTGACTCGCATTTAGTACCGTCTAACAAAGCACCTAAAAATAAGTGCATAGGGGTAGTTTCTGACATCACATTTTTTTTTCCTTTAATGAGAAAGGAAAAGAGAGACACAGGTTCACAACATGCTACATCGCCTAAGAGCTTAAGGTGATTGCTAGTGCAAGCCATATATCATTGGGAATCTGATATAACTAGCTCTTCTGCTAACCATCATCACATGAACAGTGAGTGACTATTTTTTGTGCTTTTTCTAATCCATTTTTATGAATATTATTAGTATTACCATCATTGTCATTATCATACTCATCACCACAGCAGGCTGTTAATTTTTGTATGCCCAAAGGCAAACAAGTCATTACTTACTCATCAACAAAACTACTTGTCCCAGATACACACGTAAGCAGGTTTTTGCTGGGCTGATCAGAGACAGAACCCAGGGCCCTCCTACAAGTGGAACATAACAGGACTCTCCTGACCCTTGGCACTTTTACTAAATACTTCCATATTATCAAAGTCTTCTACAAAAATGGTAGTTTTGCCAGTTTGGTTCCTGTTCTACATTAAACACTTCAGCTACAGTTGCAATGTCACTGCACAGTAGGTGAAAAACTTTTCTGGAACAAATGTCAGCAAGGGATAATTTTAAAATAACCCTCTCATCTACAGTAACACAAGCCAGAAGATATCACTGCTGTATAGATTGCTTTGTTGGTAGCCTATGATGCTGTTTCCTGGCATAGTACATATTTCTAAAGATGGAAGAAGAAAAAAGTTGCAGAAATAAACAATATAGAGCTCTTTTAGTTTCCCACGTTTCTCATCAAGTTTGACCTTGAATTTGAACTGAAATGGTGGGTGAAAGAAAAATCTCAAAAACAATAATGCAAAGTGGACAATTAAAGGAACAAAAAAATCTGCTAGGATACCTCACCTACAGAAATGGCTTCTACAGATGTTGAAATATCTTACAGTGAAGCATGCTGCATTAGTACTGTGAAACACAGATACTGAAGGAAGTTAGTTCACTTTCATTTCACCTTTGAATTCTGAAATTGTAACACATAACCTGTGGTGTTCTACTCTTTCAAAACTGAAATTGTGAAGAAAGACTTGGAAAAGCATTAGACGCAGCCTCCAGTTCTGATAAACTACTGATACAGTTAAGTCTCACATAGTTAAAGCTAGCCCTTAATTTTAAACAGGAAGGTATATTTTTGGGCCCTGTGTAATGGGGTCAAGGGCCAACTGCCAAAAGCATTTAATGCCCTCATCAGCAAAAGCTGGAAGTTCTCACCAGAAGCACTCAAAAACATTCAGCAATCTGCAAAACATCCTAACTTGCTGATAACTTCCAAGAAACAAAACATACCTCTAGTAAGTGCATAGATGACCGGGGTGCAGTAAGAGACACGCAGTACTGGGACTTACCATCTTGGTCTGTGGTAACCGTGATAGCTGTGAACTGCTTGGGAGAGAAACTCAGCTCTGAGACCCCATTGGTGGCTTCTATTTCAAAGGTGTAGTTCACGTGTGACACAAAGTCAAGCACTGTCACGGAGGAGTTGATGAGACCAGTGTGCCTGGGGATGAACCGGATACCTCCCCCACAAATCTCACACTGGCTGGCATCCGACCCACATTTCTTACAGATGACACTGTAAGTGAGATCTTTCCTTCCTCCAGTATCACTCGGGGGGCTCCATTCCAACATGAGAGCTGTTTCATTAATGTTAAAAATTACATTCCTTGGAGCAGATGGTGGCCCTGCAGAGAAGGAGCGGAAAGCCTGTTAAGTGACAGTTGTCTATTTTGAAGGAAAAAAAAAGGGAAAAAAATGTATTAGTCTTAAGGCAATTGTTTGCAAATAGAATCTAAAACGGTTATGTTTCAATAAGAAATTCAATGTGAAAATTAAAAATTATCTAAATACAATCCTTGAAAATTAAGTATGAATAATAAATAGGTGAGATCATAAAAAGATGAATAATCTAAATAAATTAGAATTAATAAAGTTATAATTTAAGGCAACATAAAAATGACTTGGTAATGTCAAACCTAGGCTTGATAACACAAATTTGCAGTAAGTGTTTCTTGATCCTGTGGGATCCTGGTGGAGAGCTTTAACCACAAAATGTCTTTATTTTATGTCTAGTAACGTAGGCTTTTCTGATACTTATAATCTTTGATGTTTTATAAAAGTCAAATTGAATAATAAATAAATAACAGCTTTGGAATAACTACAAGAGGTAAATTTGTTTGCATTAGTTCTGCAGTGCCAGATATTTTTTCTATCCTTCACTGCTTATCCCTAGCGATTTCTTTGCTGCTGTTCATTAAAAGAGTTAGGTGGCAACAGGCCAAGACTATTAGGCACAAGAGGCAGTTTACAAGATTTTTTCTTTCACACCTGGCACCTCATAAGCATCAGTATAACACTGAAGACATCAACCTAGCAAGTTAAAGGTCTAAAAGAATGGCCACAAAGCAGGAGATAATTCTTGAAGACTGTGGGGAGGGATGCAAAGATAGTAGCAGCAGGAAGTATAGGAAAGCTCTCAGCTAGCAAGCAGATGGTAAAGCTCTCCTTGTACTGTCAGATGAACCACGAGTGACCCATTTCACACGGATCCCACAACAGTCAAGGCAGGTCCAACAAATTTTAAGATGTTATGCTGACTTAACGTGTAGGATTACAAGTAAATCATCTGAAGCTTTATGTATTAGCTTCCACAGTCTGATGAAAGAACTTTACCATCTATTGATTCTTCAGATATGAACTAATAAAGGGGTAAAGGAAAAGCAGAAATTATTAAAGGAAGTCTGATTAGTTTCATCTTCACTTCTTACTATATTTTTCTTCTTAACATATTTCAACCAAGCACTTACAGACACATGGTTTTCAGAAACAATTTGCATATAGTTCAAAAATATACCCCCAAAACTTGGGTGAGACACAGATACAGCAAAATGCAAGGCCTTTACTCCAGGTTTTGATATATGTAAGATGGCTGTGGTAAGCCCAACTGGTGATCTCTCGTTTTTTTGAGCTGAATAAGTTGAATAACTGTTATATTCCCAACTCTCAACATAAAATCACAATGCGCATGGATCGCTTTGCCAATGGTTAGCGGGACTTTGCAAACTTTCATCTTGCTTTGCAGCTTTTCATGTTTTATACAATCTGCCAGCAAGACTTAAGTATAAAGTTTTGATTGAGACACTGTTCTAACTTTGAGTGAGCTTTTCATTAATTCGGCGCCTCTTAAGCAGACTGAAAGACTATGTGAAACACTCACAAACGATATCAGCTAATTCTTACAATGAGTGTATCGACCCAACCAATTGAGTGGTATGGTAAATCTGAGACAGTCAGATAATTAAAATATCATAATGTCCTTTATAAAAGCTTTAAGACAATGACAGAAGAACTAAACAAACAAACATACAAACAAATATTGTGATCAACAGTCTTGTAAATTCCAGTTCTACAGCCTGTAACATGAGGGCAAGACCTTGTGCCCAAATAAATAGTCAGAACTTTGTATTAGGAGGGGAAACAAAATACCAAAACTCCTCCTAACATTTCATACATAAATCAGGATCTCAAATCTCAGAAAAAAAGTAAATTAAAAATATACTACTTTTTTAAAAAAAATCAATTTTATTATTTCTTTTTTTTCATCAAGATCTGCAATTACTACAGCACTGACACATTGATTTGATTTTTAAACTTTTAGCTATTTATTTGACCAAACAAAATGTAGCCCATGACTGGTTCTGAAATATGGACATACAACTGAAATAAATCAATTTATTTACATTCTTAATTCTTGAAGATGACCCTGAATACTAAAATAGACTATACTTTAACATAAAACATTGCTATATTGTACATTTTACTAATAAACTATATAGTAATAAAGATCTATACAGTTCTACCTACACATAACAGCCAGAATGGATACTAACTTTAATGAAGGAAAGAGGCAATAATAGTTGCAGAAAAAAATCCCACTATTCACCAAAATCTGTAATTTTTAAGTCATGCTTTTTGTTTACTTTTGTGGCATAAATGTGGGTATAAAATCTGGAATGCTTCTAAAGGGAAAAAAAATTTGGATGGTGTGGGAGGAATAATGTGAACTAATAAGTGTTAAGGTTTTCTGTGAACTGCAGTTGAACATTTGAGTAGCTTTTTTCTTTCTGGTGTTTATATATAACTTTAAATAACTGAGAGTGTTTTCATTAAAATGATATTTGCTCTAAAATTATGAGTTAGCTGTTGTTGGACTTCAAGCACTTGATAATTACAATATCTGGAGGTGTTACACTGCTTTGCACTTTTTTTAGCGGACAAGAGAGTTAACATATTTTGAATGTCTATTTATTTGTATATCTATCTGTGCAGAGTTCATAGTCAGCAGTCAAAAACCCCTGGACAGTAAAGACTGGTTATTTTTCAGCCTATTGAGGAATCATTTAGCTGAACGATATGTGGCTCATTTGTACTGAAGATCAATATTTCTGGAATCTGTCAGATGAACATTCTATTTTTATTTTGCAGTTTTTATGGCCACAGAGAATATTTTGAGTATTTGCCTCCTGGTCTTTGACTGTGATCTTGTGATAAGTCTAACACTGAAGTATTTGAAACACTGTAATATTTAAGTATTTTTAAATGCAGTTTGTTAACAAAGGCTAATTATACTGATACATTATTTTCCAATGGTGTGGAAAACAAAGTACAGCCTTGAAGAGTCTGATGTGGTCCTAAATCCCCTACAACCTTAGAATGTCTCAGATTTACAAATCTCTAAGCTTCCCATAAAATTACTGTGAGGTTGATGGTCCTAGATACTCTGGAAAACAGTCCTGAGATCAGAATAAGCTAAAACTAGCAGACATTACTTCAGGTTCAGTTCACATTATTTATGTGCAGAAGACAGTAATAATTATGTTTCCTCTGCAAGCATGCTGTGAGAATTAAATAATGACTGGTCTTAACAAATTCCCACTGCTAAAGCCAATGAGGAGTTTTAGGAATATGAAGGATGAGCCTTAATCAAACTTACATATGTGCATAACTTTAAGTGGATCAGTAATCTCCTTGAAATAACCGGTAATACTCATGCACTTAAAAATCAACATGTGTGTAATTACTCAAAGGATTGGAGCCAATGTTGTGAAACTGGCTTAAATTTAATCTTACGTAAACTATAGATATTATGACAATGGGTTACCACAGCTCAGGGGCTTTTTCATGTTACTTCATCAACTTTGGCAGACCAAAACAGGAAATAAAGTGAATCCAGGCAATGGGAGAGTTCTGTCTGGCTTTGTCAATTTTAATTTTCTATCAGATTTTTGTTGTACTATATGTAGACAGTATCAGTAGAAGAATCAATACAGCAAATAAAATACATTTTTTTAGAAATTGATTTTTTGCTTGTGCTAGAGTGTGAAGGTTGCTATATTCATGATTTGGGAGTTAAACCTTAACTGTAAGAGAAAACATGAATTATTGTACATTCACATTTCAATGAATAGGGAGAACATTATGTTAGAGGTGTCTGAAAGTATATGACTGTCCGCCTGCAAATACTGCACAAAACCTCAGACACACTTCATACTCAAGGCCTCTCATGCCAATTTGCATGACTATTAAATAGCTTTTTAATTGCTGTTAAATTATGCCAGTTAAACTGTGATTTCATGCAAATATTAAGCTGTAATGACATGCAGTGAATCATTTACTAAGATTTAGAACTTGGAACAAAGAGAGACAATTAATTCTAATCCTCAGATTCAGCTAAATTATGTGTCACTGGGCTTTTATGAATGTGGCCTGATTGCTTTGTTATAATTTATAAATTGTACAAAGATTATTTGACACATTGGAAAAACTTGGCAGCAATAACCCTTCTGCAGACATCTGTGTGCAAAGCTCTCAGGGATTTCCTGTATTGATTTTTAAGGGAAACAAGTATATTGGTGAGCATGACGGATGCTTTCCTCACAGCAAAATTCATGACTTTGGATTTTATGCAAAGGAGTAAAACACAGTTCAGATGGGTAAGCATTAAAAAAAATGCAGCTCTTCTTCTTAGATGAAACACAGACTGAGTGTGAGCAATGTCTTTTGCTTCACTTACAAATTATAGCATAAGAAGTATTTCTATGCTCTCTGTGGAGTAGACTGGCATTGATGTCTTATGGAGAAACAGGCCAACTCCAAAAGCAACAGAGCTGAGTTTATGCCTCATGCAGTGCTTTGCACCTCGTCTTGCTTTGCATATCCTCTCCCACTCCGAAGATGAGGTGCATTTTGCTCTTTACTGAAGGAGAAAGGAACAAACCCAATGCTGCACAAATCTAGTGAGGGCAATGCAGTATTTTAAACACCACAGAATGATGACTGTCTGGAAAAAACTGTGTTTTTTTATGTGAGAACTGTCCATTACCAATACACACTTTCAGAAGTGTGTGTTATTGGACTACTGAATTTACAGTGGAGGGGCAAAAATTAACCATCGTCTTCCGAGAATACTCAGAATCAGCATCTGGCTGTGCCCCATGAGTTTGTAATTGCTTTTTAATACACATACATACATAGCATAGATAGGTAGTATCACTCGATGGAGAATGCTGTATTACATTTCTTCCTTTTCAGAATCACTTATTCTTTATCTGTGAGGCAGGCAGGAAGAATGGAAGCCAGTGACTGCAAACCAGTACTCCAAGTCTGAGTGTAATTATAAATTGCAAACAAATATATATATATATAAAGAACAAGAGGCAGGACAGTCGAAGGCTTCAAGCACTTTGCTTGATTTTGCTGCTGGAATAAGCGTTGACTCTTAAAAACTGAGGATTTAGTTTGTGGCAGAGGATATTGAACAGAGCATAAGTTTGCTGGGTTCAAAATTGTTTAAGCATAACAAGAGATGCATTCAGACCCAGACACCCAATATAAGCCTCTCTGCCTTCGACCTTGAAAAGATGGATCAATTTATCCAATTACATTATAGTGGGAAATGTTAGAGTTTACGTACAGGGTAATCAGACAGGGGATTAGATACGATGCTATTTGTTGCTCGCTGTGTATGCAGAGAGATCACTGATAGAGTACTCGCATATGGCAAAGAAATACAATAAGGAGAGAGAGTAGCAGCAAGAGATTGATAACAAGTGCCAATCAAATGAAAAAAGGCTAGGAGAAAGAGATTAACAATATATCCGAATGTAATTTTCATTCATCTTATTAAAATCAGATTTCTATTATGCTTTTCTGAAAAGTGCAGACTCTTCTTTTACAAAATACAGTTACATAAAGTAAAAATTGGAACTCTACAATTCTGAAAAAGCATATAGTATACACTTTCACAGAATTAATGAAATTAGATTGAAGCTCATATTGAAAAAACTGGATGCTTGAAGCTAAACTCTTCATTTCATAGTCCCTTAAATCAAGGTCCTTATTTCCCATAATTCTGCATATGCAATCTTTCCAGTACTGAGGAAAAATTCTGGAGTGAGGAATACTGTCTAACCATACACAGGAATGAAAAGGGAGAATAAACTATCTACCTATCTTAGGAATATTGCTTTGCAGGACTTGGGGAAGCAAATAAAATAGGTATGAATACAGCTGTTTTAAAATCTTTGGATATGGAAAAATTTGTAAGACGAATCCACTATTCAGTCTGTGTTTAATTCAAAAACTCCCATTTAAAAAGTACCATGAAAAATTCCTAATCTCTTATGGCACATTTCACATGTCAGGATACAAATTTGCAAATAAACATAAAAAATGCAGATTTGCCCCAAAAGTGGTTTTCCAGAAAAGGCAGTTTCTTATGGCACAGCCTCTTCTCTCTACCTAGTCAAATTAGCTGTTTTTTTTCAACTCCTTTTATTACAGTAAAGCGTGACAGTTTGGAAGGAATGATCTAAATTTTACTCATATCTTTGTTTATTAAATTTAAATTAGCCACATCTGCACAGACCCACTGAAGGCAGTAGGTTGTATTTATGACAGAAAACATAATTTTAATAACTGAGAGCATAATTTGGAAGCAGTGGGGCTAAAGATATCACTTAGGGAGTGATTTGGCCTGCAGACTCTTCATTACTGATGATGTGAAAGAAGATAAGAATGTAGTCTGACTGTCAAGAGTTTCAGTGTCATTTGCAGAGCTGACAATAGTGAAATAATCATCATCATAGGTATAAGAAGAATACCTCTGCTGTTACAGCCAATGAAGTACTGATACTTTGCAGTCTCAGCTGAATGAAAGGCAATGCATAGTAGCACCGAATCAAGAGCAAGGCAGAAGCTACAATGTGGTTCACTGTGTCCTTTATTTCTTATTTCTCCCAAGTCAGGGCATGATAGGGTACTGTTACCTCTGATGTTGTTGATTTCCCTGCCTCCACTCACTCTGTTGCTTTGCCTGATGTCCTCAGCAGTAATGGGGAGGTCTGGCAGCAAGTCTTCCCTGATAGGTTTCAGCCAAAGCAGCTCTCAGCACCCCACTTTTGTTCAGAAAGCACTGGGGTACCTGCCCTCTGATGTCACAGGGCTTTTGTGCTCTTCCCTGCCTTATCACTACTAATGGGTAGCAGGGTTTATTATTGTGCCCTGAAAGATAATTATGGAAACATAATGCCATTTATGAGCAGTTTTTTCAGAGAAGAGCTGTCTTTTGGAGATGAAAAATCAATGACTTATAAATAATATGGAACCACATCTGCATAATGCATGAGTGAAAACATCTTCCTAAGCATGAAACTGTCAAGAGTGCCTGGGAGGTGCACTAGTTCTGTGGGTAAGTTTTTAATGGCTTGTGCTTGGGGCACTCATTTAAGTGGAATTATTTGTAATCACCATTCTCCTGCAGGAAGTCTGGAACAACATTGTTTATTCCCTCACATATTTTCTGCAAAAAGAAAGGCCTATGTGCCTTGCTCCAGAGTGAGCTGACAGCAGATTGCATGTGTTGGATTGGGATGCCTCTCTGAATCCTATGTCCCTTAAGTAGCTGAAAGCTGGGACTTAACCTTCCCCTCTAGATACCCTGTGGTTAGGTTAGACAACTTTCTGCTAAATGCCTTGGATCTGAGGAATGCCATTTTTAGTGATTATCACTCCCATCTAGTGGTTTGGTCTACGTAATGACTTCAGGACTATAGAATCATAGAGTCATTATGGTTGGAAAGGACCACCAGGATCATCAAGTCCAACCTTTATCCTAACATCTCTCTAGCCACTAGACCATAGCCTCAAGTGCTACATCTACTTGTTTTTTTAAAACCTCCAGGCATGGTGACTCCACCACCTCCCTGGGCAGTCTGTTCTAGTGCCTAACTACCCTCTCAGTGAAGAATTTCTTCCTAATATCTAATCTAAACCTCCCCTAACACAACTTGAGGCCATTTCCTCTCATCCTATCATTACTAATTTGGGAGAAGAGACCAACACCAGCCTCACTACAACCTCCTTTTAGGTAGTTGTAGAAAGCAATAAAGTCTCCTCTTCTCTAGACTAAACAAGCCCAGTTCCCTCAGCTGCTCCTCATAAGGCATGCTTTCCAGCCCTTTCACTAGCTTTGTTGCCCTTCTCTGGACCTGCTCCAGCACCTAAACGTCCTTCTTGTACTGTGGTACCCAGAACTGGACACAGTACTCAAGGTGCGGTCTCACGAGTGCTGAGTACAGGGGCACAATCACCTCCCTACTCCTGCTGGTCACACCATTTCTGATACAGGCCAGGATGCCATTGGCCCTCTTGGCCACATGGGCACACTGCTGGCTCATGTTCAGCCGGCTGTCAACCAACACCCCCAGGTCCTTTTCCACCAGGCAGCTTTCCAGCCACTCCTCCCCAAGCCTGTATCATTGCATGGAGTTGTTGTGACCAAAGTGCAGGACCTGGCACTTGGCCTTGTTAAACCTCATACAATTGACCTCAGCCCATCACTCCAGCCTGTCCAGATCCCACTGCAGAGCCTTCCTACCCTCAAGCAGACTGACACTTTTGCTTAATTTTGTGTCATCTGCGAATTTACTGAGGGTGCATTTGATTCCCTCATCCAGGGCATTGATAAAGATATTAAACACGATTGGTCCCAAATCTGAGCCCTGAGGGACACCACTTGTGACCGGTCGCCAGCTGGATTTCACTCCATTCACCACCACTCTCTGGGCTCGGTCATCCAACCAGTTTCTAACTCAGCGAAGAGTCCACCTATCTAAGCCTTGAGCTGCCAGCTTCTCCAGCAGAATGCTGTGGGAAACAGTGTCAAATGCCTTACTGAAGTCTAGGTAGACAACAACCACCACTTTTCCCTCATCCGCTAGGCGGGTCACCTGATCATAGGAGATCAGGTTGGTTAAATAGGACTTGCCCTTCATGAACCCATGTTGGCTGGGCCTTATCCGCCTGTTGTCCTGTGATCACCCCCAAGATGAACCTCTCCATAATCTTCCCTGGTACCGAGGTCAGGCTGACAGGCCTGTAGTTCCCCAGATCCTCCTTCCTGCCCTTCTTGTAGATGGGTGTCACATTGGCAAGTCTCCAGTCATGTGGGACCTCCCCTGTTGGCCAAGATTGCTGATAAATGATGGAGAGAGGCTTGGCAAGTTCCTCCTCCAGCTCCCTCAGCACTCTTGGGTGGATCCCATCTGGCCCCATAGACTTACGCGTGTCCAATTGGCTTAGCAGGTCATTCACTGCTATTTCCTGGATTATGAGGAGATTATTCTGATCTCCATCCCTATCTTCCAGCTCAGGGGACTGAATACCATGAGGATAACTGGTCTGACTATTAAAGACTGAGGCAAAGAAGGCATTAAGTACCTCAGCCTTTTCCTCATCCTTGATAGCGATCTTCCCCCTCGCATCCAGTAAGGGGTGAAGATTCTCCTTGGTTCTTTTTTTGTTGTTAATATATTTGTAAAAACACTGTTTATTATCTCTTGCAGTGATGGCCAGGCTGAGATCTAGTGGAGCCTTTGCCCCCCTAATGTTCTTTCTACATGCCCTAACTAAATCCCTGTACTCTTCTTGAGTAGCCTGCCCCTTCTTCCAGAGGTGGTAGACGCTCCTCTTTCTCTTAAGTCCCATCAAAAACTCCCTGTTCAGCCAGGCCAGTTGTTTTCCCCACCAGTTTGTCTTATGATGCATGGGGACAGCTTGCTTCCGAGCCTTTAAGAGCTCCTTCTTGAAAAAAGTCCAGCCTTCCTGGACCCCTTTGCCCTCTAGGACTGTACCCCAAGGGACTTTCTCAACCAGTGCTCTAAACAGGTTGAAGTCTGCCTTTCGGAAGTCATTGGTAATGGTTTTGCTGCCCCCCCTCCTTACTTAGCCAAGAATTGAGAAGTCTATCATTTCATAGTCGCTAAGCCCAAGACGGCCTCCAGCCACCACATCATCTACCAGACCTTCTCTGTTTGTAAACAAGTCCACAAAGCACCTCCCCTGGTGGACTCACTTACCAGCTGATTCAGGAAGCTATCTCCACGCACTCCAGGAACCTCCTGGACTGTTTTCTGTTGCCTGTGCTATATTTCCAGCAGATGTCTGGTAAGCTGAGGTCCCCCATAAGTACAAGGGCTTGCAATTTTAAGGCTTCTGCCAGTTGTCTATAGAACCCCTTCATCCTGGTTGGGTGGTCTATAACAGGCTCCCAACAGGATATCCGCCTCGTTGGCCTTCCTCAGCTTTACCCATAAACGTTTGACCGGTCCATCACACTTGTTAACTTCCATGCAATCAAAACACTCCCAAATATAGAGAGCCACCCCACTGCCCCTTCTGTCTTGCCTATTCCATTTGCAAGGCTTATAGCCATCCATTGCAGCAGCCTACTCGTGAGAGTGCCTATGACTTTGCAAATCAGCTCCAGATCACCTGCTATCTCCCCAGTTTGCCCAGTACAGTGCCATTCGGAGACATTAGCATGAACAGAGGGAGTAGCTCAATTGTGTTAGTGGTAGTAGTAGCCCAGTTCTGTCAGCTCAGATAGTTTTATGTATGCCTTACACAGCGTAAACATACCAAAATGATGACTATACACTGACAGTTACCGCAACAGTGCTTTGTTTTTATAGTTTTATCTCTTAAATTTTTTGTATACTTTGTTAAAATATTTCATACATTTAACACGTTAATTTTTTTTAGAACAGGAGGACTGTGACACAATGAAATCCTGAAAGGAATTCTTCACAAAATGTAGAAACTCATGCCTTTTTTTTAATTTAAATATACATAAATGAGGCACAGGAGAAGAGAATTGCAGAAACTGGTACTGATCAGACTTACGGGTACATGCCATAGTTGGTGGGTCCTTCTCAGCTCTGAAGTAGCCTTTCTCACATTGACAGACAGAAGTTGCTTCTACGTAAGTCAAACTGTGTGGAGGGCATTTGGAGCACTTTACATTTCCAGCAAATGCTTTATAGAAACCAGGCCTGCAAGCTGCAAAACAAGAAAATAAGTTTCATTAATAGAAGCAAGTATTGGTCATAAGTAAAATCTGTTCCATGAAGTTAGAATCACAGAATCATGGAATCATTAAGTTTGGTAAAGACCTCTAAGATATCAAGTCCAACCGTCAACTCAACACTACCAAGACCACTAAACCATGTGTGAAGTGCCACATCTATATTTTTTTTAACACCTCCAGGGACAATGACTCCATCACATCCCTGGACAGCCTGTTCTAATGCACATTCTTTCCTTTCCAGCCTAGATATATATGCTCTTTTGATCATATAACTCCTCGCAGTTTTTATTTTGGTGTATGGACCAATAAAGGAATCTGTTCTTGGTATATAAAGGGAAATAATTAGAGACAGCTTCCAAATTTACAGACAGTCCCCATTGCTGCTTGAAACTGTTATCTAGACAATTTCACTAATATGACTAAATAAAAGCACGTTACATATGTTTTATGCAGCTTCCATCTGTTAATAAGAAAGAGTGAGATAACTTCTTATCTGCCAAAGATATTTATATGGCTTCCTTATTTAAGTAACAGAGGCTTGCAATGCTTAATATGTTTACCCTCAAAATGCCTTGATGAGACAAGGATGACATTCCTATATAAGTATAGATAAGTCTAACTTGTCCCCTGAGAAGCCTCAGACAGAAGGGCCACATGAGCTGGGTTCTCTACACCCTCTTGGAACAACAGGCTGGTAGATGCTTCTATAATCACCTGCAGGCATGTATGAAGGAGACGCTAATACCTTCTAGCACAAACTACTGCAAGCCTGAGACTACTCTTTAACTGTGTTAGGAAACAACCTGGATAGCAGCTCCCTGGGGACCAGCAATGTTGTGATGTCCAGAGCTCACCGTGTCCCCAGTTACTTGGAGCAGGGGTCCCAGCTGTTCTTAACCACAGCATAATCTTATGTACCTTTTTGCTGGCCTTTAAAGCAGAAACAATTCATTTAACTAAATCTTTTCATAAATCTGTCAGGTTTGGATTCTGAAATATTATTTTAAAACCATCCTCAGACTTCTTCACATGTTTAAATATGGATTTCTTTTTTTCTCCTTCCAGTTACCATATTTTACACATGCCAGCATCTATTGCAATTCCTATCTTCTGGCTTCTCAATACAAAACCAGAACTGAAACAAATGAAAGAGCAACTGAAACATGTGTAGACTGGACAGACTCATATTCCTTCTGACTCCTCCAGCAGTACGATGCAAGCCATGAAAAAAACATAATTTTGAATATCCATGCGTCTTTTTCTCATTTTGACATATTAAAGACTATTTTTTTCACATTGTTAATAAGAAAAGATAACAATATTAGAAAGAGGTGTTCTTTAAAAAGTCCACAAAAAATATGCATTTCATTGATTCACTGTCAGTTCATATTGAGTTATTAAAAAGTTTTGACTCATAGATAACATATACACAGGTCAGTTTTGCTTCTGATTCCAAAGATGCTTGATGCAAAGGCAGTTTCCCTAGTAGCTGAAGGAAAAGGACTGAGAAGTTAAGATGGAAAAAGATAACAGTTGATTGCCTATCAGAATCCAAGAGCCAATTTTTCAAATGCCATTTTAAGAACTTAATTTTGACCCAACAATTCTACTGTTTCTCCTCCCAATGTGTTCTTCTTACTTTGCTGAATAGACATGAGGGAGCAAACCTGCCGTGCTGATAGGGAAAAAAAAAAAGTATTTCTGTTCTGGTGTTAGAGATAAGAGAAGTGCAAACAGCAGGGATCTTCCCCTTGAAAAAAGGCTACTGGTCCGATACAATTGTGATTATATGTCAGTGGTAATTTTCTACTGATTGGAAAGATAGCAGGTTTGGTGTATGGAAGAAGGCAGCTGACTCCTCTTAGCTTTGCTGGAAGGAAGGAGGAGAAGAGGTAAGGCAAAACTGGGGAAGGGTGTTAGGCTTGCCTGCTTCTTTCTTCTTTCCTCATGCCCAAATCCTGCCCTGGCTTATCTAAGGATGAATATTTAAATTCATGCTTTTTAATAGCTACCTTTCATAGACATGGTACAATACAAAGAAGCTTGTGATTAAAGAGTTGGCAATTCCAGGTTACATTTCAGTCAAAGCAAAATGAGTGCTCCTTAAAATCCTCACTACTTCTGAAATTAATGTCTGTCAGTTCTGAAATCATTCCTTCCTTCCAAACCACTCTGGATCAAAAGAAACATAGCTTTCTCTTTCAAGAGAAATATTTTCTTTAAACTTCAAGCAGTTCACTATTCCAAAAAAAAAACTCTGAGAGAAGATTAATTTCCAATTTTAAAAAGCAAGAGTTTTATTCTGCAATGGTTTTCTGTAATGTATTTAAAGCAATTATGGTTTTGATATGTTATGTCTCTTAAACGAAAGCATGTATATACTCACAGAAAAGATGGGGAAAAATGTATGGGAAAATTGCACAAAGGAGTCAACAGCATATACATTCCATTTTAATTTCTGATTTATGCATAACATTTTATAAAAATGGAGTTTGTAAATATTCTGTTTGCAAATCTCTGCTAGGAGATTGCAGATCACTGTGTGTGACTGCAGGTTGTGGTATCAAACCATACACAAGCACTAGATGTTGTACTCAACTTCAGAGTCCTAAAGTCACATGCTATTGAAAATAAGTATTAGGATATGACTCTGTAAAGGGATTAATCAATAGGCTTACTTACATGCTTAATGTCAACCAAGTTCCTCAGATTTTGCCTACCTTAATATCATTTCTACGTTTACTCTCCTATGGCAGTTTCAGCCACACAAAATTACTTAGTGCACAAAGTGCCTAATGGGCAAGTCAGAAACTCAGAAACTTTAAATTATAAATGGGTTGTGGTTTTGTATTTGGAGGAGGAAAAAAAAGCTATCTTTCCCATGCCAAATTGTACCCTTTGTAAATATATCACAAGTAAGTTAAAAGTTTGTTCCAGATATTTATATAGCAGAAAGTTTCATTTTGTATGGGCTGATAGATCAGTATTTTCAAACTGTTTCTCATAACATTTTCTTCACTCAGCTAATAGTTATTGCATCTAATGATGACTATTTAAAAAAACTAAAGTTTGTTTTTATCTTTGTTATCACAGAGTATTTTTTTCTACCTTCCAAATCACTAGGAGGCATCTTATTTTCCCTAACATTATCTAACAGAAGTGACTTTGTGAGTTACTAATTATATGAACTGTATTAGATTTGACTTTTGTAAAGCCTGAGGGGAGATAATATATTGTCTTAATGGTTAAGTAATTAGCAGGGTATCTGAACGAACAATTCAAAGACACTAAAGTTTTCTCCAATGAAATACCAGAGATCATGCAGAGGAACACTGATAATTTAATCGGCTTCATAAAAGATAACACTTCTATAAATGTGCTTTACTACAGGTTTATCAGGATTTGACTAGGAGGTTTTTAAACTACAGAAACTTTGTAATTAATACAATTTTCCTTATTTAATGTTTATCATATGACATTTAGTTTTATTTGTATAATACATAGATGCATATGAACAGAAAGTAACACTATGCAAAGCTCTGGTGAGCTATTAAACAAAGTGATTCATGGCTTGCTAGCCTCCCAGCCTGGGCAGAGAGTGAGTGGGAGAAGGCATTTATCAAGCAGCTACAAAACAATTTAGCACTGTTGATGTTATTTGCAGAGATATCGAAGCAGACTGGAAAATCTTTAGAGGTGCATTGTACACTCACTGCCTAAAAGGAGACACATTCTTAGTTGTTTCAAACAGGATGGCACATGTGTGATGCAAGACACTGTGGGACGCTGCCCTTCCCCATGCACGTCTATGTGGTTGGTTATGCCCATTACCACCCGCAAAGGGTCCCCCAGCAGGTCCCTCTGCCAGGGCTTTGGCTGTGGGAGCTCAAGCCCATCTCAGAGGCAGTGCTGCCAAGGGCAGGCCCATCCCACTGGGGCCATGGAGAAAGGTTCCCTGACAGTGGCTGTGAGGCTGATCTCTGCCTGTAGGAGCTGCTTTTGGCTGAGAGCTTGGTCCTTGCCTGGGTTACAGCCCTGTCCTGCCTGGACATAGGCCCTGCTGAGCTCAGCCCACCTGTGGACTGACATGCTGGGCCAGCCCACCATCAATGGCCCAAGGTCCACCATGACAGGGCCTGCCTGGCTTTCAATGGGGAGTCTCTGCCACTACTGGACCCCAGGGAAGTGCCCGCCCTGACAGTGCCCCAGCAACCTAAAAGAGCAGCTAGATATATGTTGTAGCAAGCACCAAGAAAGCCATACATCAGTGAGATCCAGCTGGGAAACTGGACACATTTCCAAATCTAGGGAAAGGCAGCTAAAGGCTGACTTGTGTGTAGGCTAGTGGGCCACAGTGCTTGGTCTTGCAGCATTATTTAGGCAGCGAAGGTTTCATCTTGTGCTGGATGGGACAGCATTTTTAAGGATTTTTCAAGTTGTCTAGTCCAGTAAAGTAATGGGTCAATTACTACAAAATGCAGTTGTGGACTCTCCTGCAGAAGAGTCCTTAGTGCTTACAAGACTGTTAAATGGTCTTCCCTAGCCTGAAGGGTGTATGATGTATAGACACAAAATCCAGAAAACATGAACATAATGATTATCAAGTTTGTTGCTTTAAAAAAAAAGGAGCATTTTCAATAGTCTGTGGGAGCATGTCACTGTGGAAGAAAGGAAGTTGATTCTAGTTTTCTATTGTTTCAATTTTACATCTGAATCAACCGTTAGTTAGTTGAAGTAAAGGGAGTCCAAATGAAACTTAGGAGCAACTTTTAGGTATGTCTGACACT
>JAVFHW010055274.1:0-23853 GCA_032159205.1 Eurystomus glaucurus suahelicus | reverse complement strand
GCAGATGTTAATGCGGTCCCAGTCAATGGCTCACCTCGCGGCAGGAGAGGACGGCTCCGGGCGAAGGTGGGGAGGAAGAAAGAAGGCCGGCAACAGTAGCAAAAACAGCGACCGTCCTCCTACAAAGCCCAGAGCAAGAGAGAGACCGCAGCCGACTCCGCCCCCCCTTTTATCTGCCCAAACCTCACGGTATCTCTGTCCCCCCACCACGAGAAACTCCAACACCCCCCTCCCCACGCCTTTGTTCTTTCTTAAGTATCCAGCCATTAGTATCCTAGTAACTTACGGGAAAAAATTCTATAGGTAAAAAGGAACAAACAGAAAGCAAATCTAACCCCCAACACTTACTTTCTTTGGGGGAACACTTTTTCTGATGTTTACACTGAACAAAAGCATATCTTCACCTGGATCAGAAATGGAGATCATGCTGTATATGAATCTGCCCACCTTTGCACTCTTTTGTCAGTGGAAGAGACCTCTGGCTGCTGCTGAAGAAACCCTTGATTTGCCTTAGTTCAACCCGCAGTTCCTCTTAATTTATGCAATGGCTTTCTTGAATCTGCCTCTCTCCTAAACTGTGGCATAGGGTTCCATGAGGTTTTGTTGAAACACTTTTATGAATTGACATGTGAAATTGATGTGAAGCCACATGAAGAGCTTTGCTGAAATTCTAGATCTGAAAAAACAAGGAAAGCACAGAGGGAGCTGCTCCTTTCTGAGAGGAATGTAAATGTCTCCTATGTGTGACTGGACTAAGTGGTATCCACAGTCAACAACAGTCCAACGTTGTGGGTGCTGGACTGAGGTGAAAGAGCCAATAGCAAACAAAATCACAATGACAAGCAGTCATTGGCATACAGAGTGAAGTGACTAAAGCCAGTACGGGACTGATTGTGTAAATAATGAAGAGTCCTTAAATATTTACAACATTGCTCCATACTAATCTTGTAAGGACTCAAATAAACCACTACATAAAGGCAAAGAAATGTTTTATTCCCTGTTTGGCAGAGACCTCTGTGAACTTAGGAAAGATGCGGCATAATATTAGTTTTAAAAAGCAAAGTCTAGAATCTACCTAGAAAACCATCGAGGGTCAGAAAAGTGTTAAAGTTGTAAATAAGGAAAATGTGAAAAAGCAGGGTTTAATTAAGAATAAACCACATAGCTTCTTCAAAGCAGATACTGCAATAATGCAAGGCAGAGGTTTGGATTTTATGGGAGCTTCTCAAGATTAGGTGCTTGGAGGAAAATGTCAAAGGCAGGATGTTGCAGGACAAGGTGCAAAAAAGTTTGCAAATGATAATTAAAAATGACATTAAAGGGAAAGTCATACAGCATAGCCAAATGAGAGTTTTTCTTTGTGAGGTTTTCCCCATGGCAGCATGGCCTATACTGTGCTTTGACTGGCATCCCATCCAATCATTTCTGTCTTTAGAATGGTATTCCCAAGTCACTTTTGATTATTAGCTCCTTGTGAGTACATGCATTCAAATGTGAAAGAGCTCTGAATAAGAACCAACAGATGTAAAATAATGAGCCAAAGAACACCAAGGATTTGTGTATATGCCACTATATATACTTATGACAAAGGCAATGTGATCTGTCACGCAGTGAACAATAATGCAAGAAAAAGCATGGCAGTTTAGAGAACTTGAGAGTGCTATAAATCAGACCAGTGGAGGTATTGCAGCATTCTATAGCACTACAAATACTTTCTCTTGGGAGCTCATATCTGCCCAGTTTAATGCCTGTGCGAGTCTGGAGAGGTCATAAAATCAGTTGCATCCCAACAGACATTGGAACACCTGGTCAAATTTACATCAATGTAGTTTCATCAAACCTCATGGCACTGCTAGTACAGCACAGACACGCAGCTGAAGACAGGCGTGGTGGTTTAGTAAAGCCGCGGCGGCTGCCAGCAGCCAAGCCACGTGGCTGCTGCTGCTGCTGCTCCCCTCCCCCCCCCCCCCCTTTCCCCACAGCGGACAGAGAAAAAAATAGTTTTAAAATGCCTTTTTGAGTTGAGAGAAGGAAAGTTTAATATAGAAACATGTAAGAAGCAATCACAGTACAAAAGCAATAACAACAGTAAGAAAGAAGCAATACACAGAAATAAGCAATACCGGGGACAAAGAGAGGGAGCGGAGCAATCACACACGCCTGAGCCGAACCACCAAACCCAGAACTGGCCCCGAACCAGAACTGGCCCTGGGGCATAATGTCAGCATGGTATAGAATAGCCTGGCTGTGCCAAATTAACCCTGTCCTGGCTGACCCAGGACAACAGGGTAGTCAAAGAAGCTAAACCTAGCCATTGAGTTCAGTTATCCTTTCAGGCCCTGTTGTGAGGGAGAAAACACATGTAGGTCTGCCCAATCACTATGCTTGCTTTGACAGGGAAAGCCCACTTCATCTGGGCTTTTCTGCAAGTGACATGAGCATAATCTGACTGTTTTACCAGAAATCACCTGTCCATGCATAAATGCCCCTTCCAGAGGGGAAGCACGCCCTCAGAGCAGGAAACATCACTCCCAATTTTTTATAATTTTGAAGTAAAACCTACCATTAATAGAAAAGTGCATTCATGCCACCATTAATAGGTGGCAGCCTTGCATCTGTCCTTCACAGCACAGTGATATGTTTGCCTTTTGTGGGGTGTATTTTCATGCAGACATAGTTCTTCTTGTGAGGGCTTCTCATCTATTTGCTAAGCTGTGGATTTTTGTTGAAGCTGTTCAGGACAAACACCATCTTCTGGACTGAGGTAGACCAGCATGGTCTAGGTAAGCTTCCCAAGCTGTACTGTGATGGGGTTGGTGGCAGCTGAGAGCTACTTAAATAAAATTATATGTAATTATGGCTCTTTCAATGACACATAAAACACTACCCCAATACCAGTAGGAATGAGATCCCCTATAGAAGTTCTCATAAAATTTTATTTTCTTCTATCAGGTTAAGTAGATCCTAATTAGGTATAAATCTTCCATGTGATGATCTCACAGGAGTGTTTCAGATTACACTGGCAGGTCTAAGCCAGTAGTGAAAACTGAATCTATTATTAGGCCAGATATCACCTTTACTCTTTCATTATTCTTTTCCTTTAATTGTACATAATAATTTTCCCCTTTATTTGTTGTTAGAATGACAATCTTGTATTTCACACAAGTTTCAGACTTTAGTGAGAATCCAGTTGCAAGGGACATAAAAGCTTCATCCAAGAATTTTTGAAATATATTTTTTTAATGTTATTGTCTTCAGTTATCTGTGTACCAGATCCTATTTTATATGAAGGATCTGACTACTAATTGTACAAATGCAAGCTAAAATTCAGCTCCATGAGGAGTAGAGGTCAGCTCCAGCTCATTATTAATCAGTCTGGATTTACCAACATTTCTACTGAGATCGCATTCTCAGTAAGGATGGATTAGAAAAAGGATCACAGAACTTTTAATGCATACAAATGGGGAAGCATCCCAGCACTACATTTCATCAGGAATCTGTGTCTCTTTGGATTTTTTAACTTAAGAACAGCAAACTATAAAATATAAGGAATGATGTGTCATTATAAGCAATGTGTCTTTAGGCAACTACTATAAAAAGTAATATACAACCTCTACGTTGCCCTCACAGCTCTGCAAAGAATAAGATTTGTTACCCTTGTTCAGCATTCAGATACCCCTACAATTAGAAATATAGCACCTTGTGAAAGTATAGAAATTATCTAGCTGGATAAGGGCAAACAGATCTAGGTCTTTGCAGTATCCATAAGTGAGTTCAGCCATAATCTGTAGTCTCAGGTTTGCAATTTACCACTTTCTTTCAAGACACTGCTATTGTTGAAAAACTTCTTCAGTGAGTCATTAGTACTTTTCTACCTGGGAGTGAGGTATAGGGCAGATATTTCAACTTGCATTAATAAGCGACTGAAAAACATGCATTATTTTTTTCTTTTAATGACATAAAATGCAATGCAACAATGCTTTGAACAGGGCAGGGAAAGCACATGGGCACTTTTTAATTACTGCTTAATAGCTGAGTCTGGTCCGCTATGTCTGTCCAATGATAAGTAAGTCATGCTGGTGCTGAATTTCAGTGTAAGATCTCTGATTTAGATTACCTCATTTTCATTTTCTTTCCTGTATCACATTATGCAGCTGGCCTAGTTGGCTGCAAAACAGGCAGTAGAGGTGCAAATGCATGTGTCTGTGTCTTTGCTAAGGAAAGAAGATATTAGTGAAGATATTAAGATATTAGTCCAATAAGAGTCAGAATAATATTATGACATTGAGAACAAAATATTCCCAAAACCACTGAAGGCCAAATGATAGTATTCTATTTAGTGTATGAAAGCCATTTTACCTTGCAGGTAAAATTAGTCATTATAGTTGACTCTATAGTTCTATCAACTATATTTACATGCCCTTCTGCTCCCCTGGAGGCCAGCTATGAGAGAAGGCTTTAGGAAGCACAAGGCTGATTATTTGCATTAATACCATTTTCACAGGTACTCTAGCAATAGATAGAATCTGAATGTCTCAGTTACAGAATGTTTTTTAAAAAAGCTATCCTCTGTCAGGACTGGAGGAAAGCCAATGTCACTCCAGTCTTCAAAAAGGGGAAGAAGGAAATATATTTGCTTCATCCAGCAAACTACAGGCCAGTCAGCCTCACCTCTATCCCTGGAAAAATGCTGGAGTGGCTCATTCTGGAGGTCATCTCTAAGCATATGGAAGAGAAGAAGGTTATCAGGAGTAGTCAGCATGGATTTACCAAGGGGAAATCATGCTTGACTAATCTGATAGCATTCTATGATATCGTGACTGAATGGGTAGATACAGGGAGAACAGTGCATGTAATCTACCTTGATCTTAGCAAGGCGTTTGACAGAGTTTCCCATAACATCCTCATGAACAAGCTCAGGAAGTGTGTGAGGTAGAAGAACAGAGAGTGAGATGGATTAAGAACTGGCTACACAATAGAGCCCAAAGAGTGGTAATCAATGGTGCCAAGTCCAGCTGGAGACCTGTAACTAGTGGAGTCCCCCAAGGATCAGTGCTGGGTCCAGTCCTGTTCAACATCTTCATCAAGATTCACATCTGCCCCTCGATGAAGGGACGGAATGTCTTCTCAGCAAGTTTGCTGATGATACAAAACTGGGAGGTTTGGCTGATACACCTGAAGGCTGTGCGGCCATTCAGCAGGATTTGGACAGACTGGAGAGCTGGGCAAAGAGGAACCTAATGAGGTTCAACAAGAATAAGTGCAGAGTCCTGCACCTGGGAAGGAATAATAAAATGCACCAGTACAGGTTAGGAGGTGATCTGCTAGAGAGCAGCTCCATGCAGAAGGACCTCGGAGTCCTGGTGGACAACAAGTTATCCATGGGACAGCAATGTGCCCTTGTGGCCAAGAAAGCCAATGGTATCCTAGGGTGCATTAAAAGTGTGTCCAGCAGATCGAGGGAGGTCCTCCTCCCCCTCTACTGTCTTAGTGAGACCTCACCTGGAGTATTGCATTCAGTTTTGGGCTCCCCAGTTCAAGAGGGACAGAGATCTACTTGAGAGAGTCCAATGGAGGGCTATGAGGATGATTAAGGGACTGGAACACCTGCCTTATGAGGGAAGGTTGAGAGACCTGGGGCTTTTTAGTCTGGAGAAGAGAAGACTGAGAGGGGATCTAATTAATGGGTGTCAAGAAGAAAGGGGCAACCTCTTTTCATTTGTGCCCTGCAATAGGACAAGGGGCAATGGATGCAAGCCTCCCCAACATGAGGAGGAACTTCTTTACTGTGAAGGTGTGGTGAACCGACCCACATATTAAGAATTTCTGCCTTACTAAAACAGCAAGCAAAAAACCACAATTCCCATACTGAGCACTGGAACCGGCTCCCCAGAGAGGTTGTGGAGTCTCCTTCTCTGGGGACTTTCAAGACCCATCTGGATGCGTTCCTGTGTAACCTGCCCTAGATTCTATGGTCCTTCTCTGGCAGTGGGCTTGGACTTGATAATCTCCAGAGGTCCCTTCCAACCCCTAACATTCCATGATTCTATGATTCTGAACCTTACAGGCTATCAACCACATGCAACATTGTCAGAGCAGTAAGAGAGGTAATAGGAACAAAGATTGAAAACAAAACCACTGTTACTGACTCAGCACTTACTTCTACTCAGAACAGCTTCAGCATAGCTTTGGATCTCTCTTTTCCAGCATGGCTTTTGCACAGATCAAATTTGAATCTTAGTATGTAGGCTTTGGATTTAAACAATGATTATGCATTTTGCAGAATGGGGAAACTGGTAAGTCTGAAGAAGAGTAATCTATTTGACTGATAGCCTTATTTTGTGTGTTATTGTTAAAAAATTGTTGAGGAATTCCATGCAACCACTCGCATATTTCCTGTCACCCAGATAGCAGTGGTGAGAATTTATCCTCTACATTGGCTGAAAGGGACCCCATTTGACATCCAAAGTCCTCTGAACAGTTTTGAATGTGTATTTCTAGAACCATAGAATGGTTTGAGTTGAAAGCGACCTTAAAGATCACCTAGTTCCAACCCCCCTGCCATGGGCAGGGACACCTCCCACTAGACCAGCTTGCTCAAAGCTCCATCCAACCTGGTCTTGAACACCTCCAGGGATGGAGAATCCACAGCCTCCTTGGGCAACCTGTTACAGTGACTTACCGCTCTCATAGTCAAAAACTTCTTCATGATTTCTAATCTTAATCTACCTCTTCCAGTTTGAACCCATTACCCCTCATCCTATCCCTACAAGCCTTTGTTAAAAGACTCTTATACCCTTCAGGACTGCCTCCCAAGGGACCTTGTCAAGCAGTCTCCTGAACAAGTCAAAGTCTGCCCTTTGGAAGTCCAAGGTGGCAGTTCTGCTGCCCCCCTTCCTTACTTCTTTAAGAATGGAGAACTCAATCATTTAATGATCACTGTGCCCTAGATGGCCTCCAGCCTTCACATCACCCACCAGTCCTTTTCTAGTCAAAAAGAGCAGGTCCAGCAGGGCACCTTATCAGGTAGGCTCACTTGCCAGCTGCATAAGGAAGTTATCTTCAACACATACTAGAAACCTCTGGGACTGTCCCCTCCCTGCTGTGTTGTATTTCCAGCAGACATCTGGGAAGTCCCCCACAAGAACAAGAGCAAGTGATCACGAGACTTCTCCCAGCTGCTTCATCTGCCTCTCTGTCCTCATTGGGCAACCTATAACAGACTTCTACGATGGTATCAGCCTTGCTGGCTGTACCCAACTCTGAATCATAGACACTCAACTGTATCATCACTATAATTAAGTTCTAAACATTCGTAACGGTCCTTAACATACAGGGCCACCCACCACTTTTCCTTCCTTGTCTATCCCTTCTAAAGAGCTTGTAGCCTTTGTGGCACTCCAGTCATGTGAGGCATCCCACCAGATTTCTATGATAGCTACTATATCATAGTTTTCCTGATGTACCGTGGCTTCTAGCTCCTCCTGACTGTTGCCCACACAACATTAGCATTAGTGTCGGTGCACTTCAGTTGGTCCAATGTTCCTGACATGTTTTTGTGGGTGGAAGCCCTAATTCCTACCTGACCATTCTCAGGTGTTTCCATGGATGCTAGCCCATCAATAACCCGTGCATTTTTGCTGCCCCATTTATCTCCAGCCCCTACCTCCACTGAGACAGTAGAACAGGAGTCCTCACTAGCACACCATCCTAAAAACCCTGGGTTTATCTCTAGCAGGCCCAGTTATATCCCCTTCTCTCTTCCAATCTAGTTTAAAGCTGTTTCAATAAGCCCTGCTAATTCTCACACCTGGATTCTTTTCCCTCTCTGAGACAGTTGTATCCCATCTGTTAGCAGCAGGCCTGGTCATGTACATACCAACCCATGATCAAAAAACCCACAGCCCCGCCGGTAATGCCAAGCTCAGAGTCAGGAATTTATCTGCTTATTCCTCCTGTTAACTCCCTCATCAATCCCTACAACCAGAGGGATGGAGGAGAACATGACTTGTGCTCTTGACCCCTTAACCAGTTGGCCCAAGGCCCTGAAGTCTCCTAACTGCCTTTGAACTTCTTGTGGCCACGTAATTGCTCCCAACCTGAAAAACCAAAAGTGAGTAATAACCTGAAGGCCTTACAAGGGTGGGAAGTTTTCTTGTCACATCCATTACCCGGGCCCCAGGGAGGCAGCAGATTTCCCTATGAAGCAGGTTCAGTCTGCATACTGCACCTTCTACACCCCTCAGGAGGGAGTCATGCACAACAATGATCCAGCTGTCTTTCTTTACGGAATCAGTTTTGGTGTGTGGTCTAGGGCAACTTTGCATTGGTGGCACTTCTGGCCTGGGTGAGCCATCTTCCTTGTTATTAGTCAGTTCCTCCTGCAGGGCCCCATACCTGTTCTGCAGGGGCACTGAAGGCAGCATTGTGCTTGAGGGGACATAGTGCTGCCTGCTGCATCGGGCAGGAACTTGTTCCCATTGTCCCCCATCCTTTATTTACCGAGTTTAGTTTCTTGAGAGGATATGGAGTCCTCGACTTCACATATTAGTTTTGCCTGTTGGGCCTTTTTTGTGCAGGGCAAGGTGTGACTCCACTCCTTTATCTCCCTTACACTCTCTGGTGGGTGCTCCCATTTCTGTTTCAAGGAGGGCAGAGCTTGGCTCCTCCAGTCTGTCTCTTGTTAGGCCTTCCTGATGCACCTTAACCTTTCAATTTCCTTCTGCAGCTTCTGCTACCAGACTGAACAGATCATCCACCTGCTCACTGTGCACACAGGAGTTGTTACAACTGCTACCTGTTACCAGAGAAAGGCTGAGGTGCTCCCTGCAGCCTGTGGCCTGGACAGCTCTATGTTTTTGTGGCAGCTCCATGTGCATTGCCACATCCATTCTGGTGACCTTCTGGCAGGTGGAGACCATAGCTGAGAGTGTGATTACCATCAGTTGAGCTGGCTGAGCTTCAGCACCTTCCTGAACACCCTTCCCTGTGAACTGCTACCTCACGCTCTAGGTGACACCTGCACTCTTTGTGCTCTATGCGCAGCAACTGGTCACTGCACTCCCTTATGCTTCTTTTTAAGGGCGTGGATGTAGTTGCCTTTGTCCTGGCAATGCCCTCCACCTTTGTCACTGTCACTCACAAGAGCTGCCAGCTCTGGTGGGGTCTCTCCGCACCCCTAGAGTCTCTCTGCCTCAGGAAACCTTGGGAAACTTCCCTGTACGCTGAGATCTACCACTCCAACTCTGGCCAGAAAGGCTCCAAAGCAGCTTCTCTCAGTGACTTGACTCTAGTGGCTCTTCTGGAACTCCTGGGCCAAGAAGGTCCTGAAGTGCTGTTGCCTAGAACCTTCTTCCTGTTACCAAAACATGGAGTCACCTGAACTGGTCAAATATGACAAATTTTATTCCAAGCAGCTTGTTTTTGCTCTAAGTGGTGTTCCTCCTACAGCTGTCACCAAGGAGGATCATAGAATCATATAATGCTTTGGGTTGGAAGGGAACTTCCAAGGTCATCAAGTCCAGCCCCCCTGCAGCCAGCAGGGACATCTCTAACTAGATCAGGTTGCTCAGAGCCCCATCAAGCCTGGCCTTGAATGTCTCCAGGGATGGGGCCTCCACCACCTCTCTGGGCAACCTATTCCAGTGGTCCACCAGCCTCATAGTAAAGGACTTCTTCCCAAGGTCTAATCTAAATCTACCTTTCTCTAGTTTAAAACCATTGCCCCCTGTCCTATTGCTACATGCCCTTGTAAACAGTCCCTCCCCAGCTTTCTTGTAGGCCCCCTTCAGGTACTGGAAGGCCACTATAAAGTCTCCTCAGAGCCTTGCGCTTGGCCTTGTTGAACCTCATGAGGTTCATATGGGCCCACTTCTCCAGCTTGGCTAGGTCCCTCTGGATGGCATCCTGTCCCTCTGGCATGTCAACTGCACTACTCAGCTTGGTGTCATCGGCAGACTTGCTAAGGGGGCACTCAATCCCACTGTCTATATCGCTGGTGAAGATATTAAACAGCGCTGGTCCCAGTACAGACCCCTGAGGGACACCACTTGTCACCCATCTCCATCTGGACATCGATCCACTGATCACTACCCTCTGGATGTGACCATCCACCCAGTTCGTTATCCATTTGTTATCCATTGAACAGTGCATCCCTATCTCTCCAATTTAGAGAGAAGGATGGTGTGGGGGACAATGTCAAAGGCCTTGCAGAAGTCCAGAAAGATGACATATCTTGCTCTTCCATTGTCCACTGATGTAGTCACTCCATCATAGAAGGCTGGTCAGGCAGGACTTGCCCTTAGTAAAACCATGCTGGCTGTCTCGAATCACCTCCATGTCCTCCATGTGTCTTACCAGACATGGAGGAGTTAGTAATTCATGGTACAGTTAACTGTGTATGCCAGGCCTGTGTTGTGCTGCCTCTGCCACAAAGATCGTGGCCCTCGGGTTGCACAAATCACTTAGCTGCAGGGTAAAGTTAGCCAGCTCATTGTAACAGAGGAGCCTGCAGCAGCTCCCACTTGATACTAACGATTACATCTCGTATATAGCCTTGCCTTTAACAGTGAGAAGTTTTTGATGCACGGAGAAACTCGATACAACTCAGTTAAGAGTTTTATCAAGCAGATATTCTTTAATGCAGCGCTGGGGTAGCACTGGGGATCATCCACCGTAAGTGCTCCACCGATAGAGTAAATTACAGACTATATACATTGTAACACCATACATATTCATCAGAATTCCGGAAAACACTTAACATATTAATTACATTTCCGAGAACTAATTAACATATAGAGACGCCCCTTGAGCATGCGTAATAAAATGGGTTGGTGGTCGTATGGTGGTCGTCCGATGAAGGCTCTGGGTCTTCCTCACTATATCCTTTTAATCTCCTGCCTAGTTTGGCAATGTTCCTGACAGAATTCAGCTGCCTTGTTATCCTGTATCCTGTGTAAGCTCATAACTTACCCTATCTCAAGGATGCTCTTGCATTTTGTGTCCTAGCTTAGTCATGTTTACAAAGTGATAAGGACCCCTAGAGGAACATTCTGTCTCCCTTACGTTGTATCATTTTCAAGTGAACTTTGTTATTTTTTTGACTGAAGAAATGATAGAGCTGATTCCTTGCAAGAAAAACCTATAATTGCTTGAAAGACCAAAAAAGGAGAATGTCTGCAATGGACAATGTCTGCACATCGAAAAGCAAACTACTTGCAAACTGAAGAGTCACTAACTGAAAATTATCTCTGAAGTTATTAGCAATAAATAATGATTAAGTTATTTGAAAATTAGGATAATTTAGATTGAATTGGGGAAAAAAAAAATACATTAATGACATTTAGAGCCAGTGAAGGGTATTTTATCAGCTGGAATCCCCAGATGGATTTGTGGTCTTATATTCACTCTTGTTTGTATAATTTGTTTTGCACATCTAGTTGAAAATGACATGTCTGTTCTTAAGGCCTTTTCTTGACCTAACATGATTTAAACAACAGGAACACAAGAAACTTTACTGGGTTCTAAGTTCAAAACCCTCAGGCAGGGAAGAAGAGTCATGACCAGCATGAAATCAGGACAGCTTCAGTGGGGAAAGGGAAAGTGATGAAAACTGAATTTTATACCCACTAATCATCTCACATAACTGAGTTCTTAAAGTATTCAGCACTTATGCTCGAAACCATGTTTTCAGTGGATCTCAACTTATGTTTTGCATACTTAACTAAGAGATTTTTTTTTCAAATGACCTTAGCACTCAGTCTTGACCTTAGCACTGTAGACCTGATCATAAACGCTGTCTCTCATCATTCTAGGGAAGGAAAGGACAAAAAGGAGAGTTAGTCTGCAGAGGCAAACACAAGGCAAAGTTCAGGTGGAGATGATTTTTTAATCCAAATTACCATGCAAATTTTATTACTTGGGGCTGCATCTCTGCTCACGGTCTGTACACTTTATATCTCTTGGTTTTGCACATTTTTATCACTGTTGTTGTTGCTGTTGTTGTTCTAACAGTTGTTTTGCATTGCTGTATTAAATTCTCCTTATCTTAACCCCAGGTTTTGTATTTTCTGAGGGTGGGGAGGCCAGCAGCCACGTGGTCCCAGTCCCTGCAGGGTCTAAACCACCACACTGTTCCCTGCTGTACAAATAGAGCTAGAGAGGTAATTACATTTCTGTTCAAATAAATATTCCCAAGATTTGGAGTATCTGAAGGGATTTTGGTGACAATGGGCCTCATTTTGTTGCAGAGTAAAAGGAGTGTCCAAATTCTTACATATGCATTGGGATTTACATACTCCTTGGAGGCCACAGTCCCATGGGAAAGCGGAACAGATGAACCAGTCTACAAAGAGACAGATTTCTAAGTTATACCAAGAAACACATTCTAAGTGGGTGGATATATTACCTTTAGCTTTAACGAGAATTAGAATAAACCCTAGGACACAGGAAGGAGTTAGTCCTTTTGAAATATTGTACAGGAAGCCATATCCTGTAAATACTGTCACAATAAAAAAAGAACAAATGTATGTGAGAGGAGAAGGGGAGGTGAAAAATTTTTTGTAAGTTTTGTCAACCTTACACAGGCACCTGAATCAATGAGCCCCGCTACCTTTAGACACTCCAGCACATAATTTTCAATGAGGAAATCAAGTCTACTTTCAGACGTGGAAAGAAGAACCAGTAAGACAGAAATGGAAAGGGCCTTATACTGTCCTACTGACCACTTACACAGCAGTGAAGGTGGAAGAAACAGACTCCTGGATTCACTACACACAGGTCAAGAAAGCACCAAGACAGTGGACAACTGAACAAACTGATGAACTCAAACTAACATTTTCCAGGACTCAATGAACTGTACCTGAGATTCAGAAGACCCATATTGGAAGTTAGACTGCCCTCAGGGATTAATTGTGTTTTGTTGTACAATAACAACACCACTCCCATTTGTAATTGCATGTATTTGTAAGAATACTAGTTTCTTTTGAAGACATCAAGATGATAAGACATTTGTTATCTTTTTGCTTAATAATGAAAATGTTTATTCAAGGTATTTCAAGGCAACCAATGAAAAAATCATGGGAAGAGAATGTACATTTTGACTTAGTACAAAAAATGATGATATAGCTGTAGAATATCTGCTGATCTTAAGGAAATTTGGAAGCAAACTAAAATCTTGTATGAGGTTCAAAAGGACGATACTACATATGGGTTTTCTGAAGTTTGGCACTGGCTGACCTCATGGTTGCCTGACTTGAGCCTCTGGCAGAAGAAATAGATAGGAGCAGTGATTCTGAGATTATTGATATTCATATGTATAGATGTAGTGATGCAATATATATGGAAATGCTGCTCTGCTTTGGGAAATTAAATTTGTGAGAAAATGAGACTAATATAAGGAAGAAGCATGAAGTTCTCCCTTATACTGTATCAAAGGGGGGGGAACTGATGACTGGAGTTTGGCTGACATCATTTACCATGAGATAAGACAGTCTTAGAAGGAGGAGTTGATGATGATGAGGGATTGTTTAAAGACAAGTGACACATAAGGCCTTAAAATAAGAGCATACTGAGATAATTCGTCCTAGAAGAATCTTAAGGGAAGAAAAAAGGCCAAAGTTTCCCAGCTTCACCAGACATGTTTACTTGAAGATTGTCATGGTTTAGAAAAGTCAGCAAAATCCTCCAATCTGGTGCCCTGAGGTTGAACTATTTCATTATAATATCATTACAGTATGAAAACCGCACGTCCTAGCTAGAAAAAGCCCCCTACCCAAATAAGCCACTTACCTCCTGAGCATGTGCAGTACATTTAAAATGCACTATACCTTCAAGAATCATTCAATAGCTGTCAAGTAATAGTATACTGATGCCTAGCTATAACCAGGTGTGCTACCTTTGCAAATTATTACCTAGCAACCTTTTCTGCACAGAACTAGAATAAAGCAAATACCTTGACTCTGTGTATGTTTTGGCTCTTTGCACACCTGGTAAAGAACCTAGATTTGGGACAAGACTTTCATATGTAAAGTTAGGAATGACAAATGACTAAACAATCATTTATTTTACTGCAGCTGCTTCTTCATTGTTATTTTGTATATAAGGCATGGCTTATTTCTCAAATGGTGTGCTAGACTTGTGAATAATTGCCTAGCACTATTTTCTGCACAGAACTGGAATAAAACAAGTACCTCAGCTCTTGTGTGTCCATTGTTTTTTGCACAATGGATAAACAACTCAGATTTGGAGCAATAAATCCAATAAAAGGAAGCAATAAAGAAAATACAGTTTATCACGTTTATCATGTATTTAATTAGTAAGGATTAGGGCTTTACTATTTTTCTTACTGATGTATGTTGTTATATCCTTTCTCCTGTTATTTTGTATTTCCATAATAGCATTCTGCCCCAAAACTAAACTATATCTAAAAAGATGTTAGCACAGTGAGAATATCTACTGGTGTAACTGATGCAACATTTTTCAATTAGATTGCATCCGTAAAAACAGGTATTATTTCAGGATTTCTTTTGTAGGCCTAAATCATAGAATTGCTCTGACTGGAAGAGACCTTCAAGATCATCAAGTCCAACCCTTAACCCAGCCCTGCCAGTTCACCACTAAACCATATCCCTAAGCGGCACATCTACAGATTTTTTAAAATACCTCCAGGGATGGGGACTCCACCACCTCCCTGGGCAGCCTGTTCCACTGCTTTACAAGCCCTTCTGTGAAAAAAATTCTCCTAATGTCCAATCTAAACCTACCCTGGTGCCACTTGAGGCCATTTCTTCTTTTTGTATTGCTTGTCACATGGGAAAAGACACCAACACCCACATCTCTGCAACCTACTTTCAGGGAGTTATAGTTCTCCATTTCAGTAAGAATGTCTCCCTTCAGCCTCCTTTTCTCCAGGCTAAACAACCCCAGTTCCCTCAGCCCCTTGTTGTATGACTTCGTTGTCCCAAATCTGGGTTCTTTATCTGGCATGCAAAAACCAACTGACACACAGAGTTGAGATATTTGTTTTACTCCACTTCTGTGCAGAAAAAGGTCCTACGCAATAATTCACAAAGCTAGCACATGCCTTCAGTGGAGCTGTAGGATTTTATACAGCTTAAAACAAAGTAAAGTAAGTGATTGGTTGTCATTCACCAATCCTAACCTTACATATGAAAGCAGAAATTTACCATTTTCTTATCCTGAGGATTAGTTTCATGCTGCCAATATCTGATGGTCCCTCTCTCACACCAGCCTCAACCACGTACACAAGTTGTGGTGGGTTAACCTTGGCTGAGCACCAGGTGGTCACCAAGCTGCTCTATCACCCCCACTTTTTCCTCTCCCTCCTCAGCAGAGCAAAAAGGAGAAGGAAAAAAGATGGAATAAAAAACCCATTGTGGGTAAAGCAAAAGCAGTTTAATAATAACAGAAGGAAAGCCAAGCAAATCCATGTGCGGAAGCAAAAGAAAACAAAGATTAATTCTCTGCTTCCCATCAGTAAGCAATGCCTGGCTCCTTCCTGGGAAGCTGGGCTCCAAGACATGTAGCAGTTGCTCTGGAGGACAATGGAATGCCCCCCACCCCCTCACCTCCTTTTCCCTAGCTTTATAGTTGAGCTGATGTCATATGGTATGGAATAGCCCGTTAGTCAGATTGGTTCAGCTGTCCTGGTTGTGTCCCCTCCCAAGATCTAGCCTTGGGTTAATTCAGTCAGCAGGAGCCGGCCAGGCTATTCCATACCATGCTGACATCATTCCCCAGTGTGGGCTGGGCCAGTTCCAGTCTGGGACTGCTCTGCCTTGCCTGTGTTGTCGGTATCATTTGTTTTGTACATTGTTTTGCTTGCTGTTGTTATTGCTGTTGTTGTTCTGGTTGTTTCTCGTTTGTTACTGTATTAAACTCTCCTTATCTCAACTTCCAAAGGCACCTCTAACCCCCACTGCATCCGAGGGGGTGGTTCGGGTGGGGGAGCAGCGGCAGTGGCCACGTGGCTTGGCTCCTGGCAGGGACTGAACCCCCACGGCTTTACTAAACCACTATACCACCCCATCCCACTGTGGGGGGCAATGTTAGGAAGAGCCTTGGTGCTGTGTGAGCACTGCTCAGTAGTCACAACACGGGTGTGTTATCAACACCCTTCTAGCCCCCAGCACAAAACCCTGCACCATGAGGGCTGCTATGGGGAATATCAGCTCAGCTAGACCCACTGCACAAGTCCAACTGGAAGTTTTGTGACTGTTAACCATTTTTTGTGACAACAACTTTTTCTCTAGACCCTTCACCAGCTTCATTGCCCTTCTTTAGACACACTCCAGCACCTCAATGTCTTTCTTGTAATGAGGGGCACAAAACTGAGAATAATATTTGGGGCTGGCCTCACCAGTGCAAAGTACATGGGGACAATTACTTCCTTGGTTCTGCTGGCCACACTATTTCTGATATAAGCCAGGATGCTGTTGGCCTTCTTGGCCATGTGGGTACAATGCTGACTCATAGTCAGCTGAGTGTTGACCAGAATCCCCAGACACTTTTCTGCCCGGCAACTTTCCAGCTACTCTTCTACAAGCCTGTAGCATTGCATGGGGTTGTTGTGACCCACATGCAGGAGGCAGCACTTGGCCTTGTTGAACCTCATACAATTGACCTCAATCCATCAGTCCAGCCTGTCTAGATCCCTCTGTAGAGTCTCCCTAGGCAAGCAGTTCAACACACCTGCCAAACTTGGTGGTGTTTGCAAAGTTGCTTAGAATGCCCTTGATCCCCTCATCCAGATCACTGATAAGGATATTAAACAGAACTGGCCACAACACTGAGCCCTGGGGAACACCATATGTGGCCAGCCAGCAACTGGACTTAACTTTATTCACCACCACTCTCTGGGCCCGGCCACCTAGCCAATTTTTTACCTAGTGAAGTGTATGCCCATCCAAGCCATGAGCAGCCAGTTTCTCCAGGAGAATGCTGTGGGTAACAGTGCCAAAAGATTTAATAAAGTCCAGGTAAACAAAAGCCTTTCCCTCATCCTCTTCAGTGGGTCACCTTGTCATAGAAAGAGATCAGACTAGACAAGCAGGACCTTGACTTTCATAAACATATGCTGACTGGGCCTGATTATCTGGTTGTCTTGTATGTGCTGCATGCTGGCACTCAAGATGATCTGCTCCATAACCATCCCTGGAACCAAGGTCAGACTGGCAGGCATGTAGTTCCCCAGATACTCCTTCTGGCCCTTGTTGTAGATGGGTGTCACATTTGCTAACCTCCAGTCAGCTGAGACCTCCCTGGTTAGCCAGGACTGCTGATAAATGGTGGAAAGTGGCTTGGTGAGAACTTCTGCCAGCTCCCTCAGTAACCCTTGGGTAGATCCCATCTGGTCCCATAGACTTGTGTGTGTCTAAGTGGTGCAGTAGGTCACTGACCATTTCCTCTTGGATTCTGGGGGCTTCATTCTGCTCCTCGTCCTTGTCCTCTAGCTCAGGGGGATGGGCACTCAGAGGACAACTGGTCTTACTATTAAAGACTGAGGCAAAGAAGGCAGTGAGTACCTCAGCCTTTTCCTCATCCTTGGTCACTATATTTCCCCCCCATTTTCAATAAAGGATGGAGATTCTCCTTCATCTTCCTTGTGTTGTTAATGTATTTATAGAAACATTTCTTACTGTCTTTTATGGCAGTAGCCAGATTAAGTTCTAGTTAGGCTTTGGCCTTTTTAATTTTCTCCCTGCATATCTTCACTATCTTTGTAGTCTTCCTGAGTTGCCTGCCCCTTCTTCCACAGGCCATAGACTTTCCTTTTCTTCCTGAGGCCCAGCCAAAGGTCTCTGTTCAACTAGGCTGGTCTTCTTCTCTGCCAGCTCATCTTACGGCACACTGGGATGGCCTGTTCCTGTGCCTTTAAGATTTCCATCTTGAGGAATGTCCAGCCTTCCTGGACTCCTCTGCTCTTCAGGACTGCCTCCCAAGGCACTCTGTCAACTAGTCTCCTAAACAGGTCAAAGTCTGCTCTCTGGAAGTCCAAGGTGGCAGTCCTACTGACCTTCCTCCTTACCTCCCCCAAATCTATGTTCTTTTTCAAGTCAAGTTTATTCCAGACATGGCCTTTTTTTCCTAGTTTTAACTGCTGTAGGCTATAAAATGGATTAGTGTTTAAGAAAATTGAAGGAAAATGAGGCAACAGTTTGTATTTTTTAAATTTAGGGATGAATAGTAAGGTACATTCCTTAAAATGTCTGCACACAGGCATACATGAATATTCATTTGGTAAAAGAAGGCTAGAAAACAAGCTGGAGTTTATAGACAAGCACATCTGGAGAATATGTAGTCCATAGGTTGCTCTCAGTGCAACAGTACCTTTCCATAAATTTCTTGTTTCTCATCTGCCAAATGGATTAACATTTTATTAGCAGAAGCAAAATTCTTCTTGCAGATATACCATCCAGAATAACTTAGTGCTACAGATTCTGCTGTCTTTTGTGTGATCCAGAATAACTATGCCACTAGATGATAGCAATGTGATTTGTTTTGTTGCTCTGTTAATCTCCAGCCTTTCATCCCATATTTATACTGTGGGCTGTTCTGTCTAGTGGGATTTAGTATGGGACTAGATTTTGAGCCAGATGGGACAGTGGTTTTTCTGGAAAGAGGCTGTTCTTGCTCAACACTAAAGTCTCTCTACTCAGCTCAACAGTAAAGTCTCTTTCCTCAGCTCTGGTAGTGCTGAAAGAGAGTAAAATAAACATCTGTTTTGGAAAGGAGAGGATCCCTGAGTCAGAGACAGTTAGTGGCTCTGATTTCTAGGCTTTCCCTGTCATTAGTGGAAAGAAACAAGAGCCTCCAGAGGGAAATCCTTGTGTCTTAAGGTAAGTGTCCCTACTAGGGATACCATTGACTGGGAAGCTAGCTTAGCGGAGGTGCTTTCCTCTCGCAATGTTTGACATTGACAAGAAATCCATCCCCAATGCTTGTGCAGTCTGCACAAGGGTGATCACAGTGTCCTACACCTACAGGAACAGCACAGCATAATCAGTTTCTGATTCTGTAAACTGACACTGCTGAGGTCTTCATATGAGTGTCATTTATTGCAGAGGCACTGCTATATCATCCTGGACTACTGGCTTTGTTGGTATATATTCTGAGCACTTAAAAACTTGTTAACTTTTATTCATTGTCAGCATTCTGCCTGTTGTAACTTTAAATGATGTTGATTGCTGCACTGGTGGCAGTGCCTACATAATCACGCCAATCCATTATGTCTATCCTTCATAGTGTAAGCGCAAATGGACATGTCAGACCATAACAATTCAGGCAACCAAATGCTGGGAAAGAAGATACATGGACAGATAGAGAAAGCAGATTCCTTTGAGGCCTCATGTGGTGACCATTTCTGCCTTTTGGCCTCCCTCTCTCCACTGACCTCACAGGTACTTTTTTTTCTTATTATTTTTGCCTAGAAAGAATTGAACTAAGCTAGAACAAACTCAGAGCAGAGGAATGTGCTGACACAAATGACACAAAGACATCTGTGAGAAAGATGATTTTCAAGCAGAAAACTAGGATAGACTGAAACTTCTCTATGCCTTGGGATCACTCCTTGTACTGTATGTGGGAGTCCTTCCCATCCTCCCAAAGTTGCTCCACACTGAAGGAGTGGTCTGTGGGTCCTTCCATTAGAGTACTGTCAAGTACTCACAGTTTCTCTCTCATCATGGGACACTACCATGAGAACTTTTTGTTCTAATTATTTCTTTTTAAATTTGAAAACCAAATGCTAAATGTTCATCTCTGCAGATCTTCAAGCCATAGGAGAGGGGAGGCAAGGCAAAGTGAAGTGATGGAGCCAGCACTTCCCAATTTAACATGGTACTGGCATGCACTTGACTGGATGAGTTACTTATTTATTTAAGGAAAAACAGTTTTTAAAAAAAGTGAATTGCATTTTCTTTCCTAAAAAGTCCAGTCTCAAAATGAACAGTTGGAGAAAATTGTGCCTCCAGTGCTAGGATCTCAGTGTATAGTCTCTGTATGCAAGTCTTAAATAGGCCTCCTATGTGAAGGCCCTGAGACTTGAGGAAGGATTATACTAGATAGAAGTAAGGGATTTTCTATCTTCTATTCTTATTTCCTGGAGCTGTAGGACAGAAACCAGTCGTGCCTAAAATTGCAAGGGGTAGAATGGCCACTGCATTACTAACTAAACTGTCCATATGCACCTTACACCTTCTCTGAACTAGTTTTGCTAAGTGCCTTCTCCAAACTCAAGAGTAGTCCAACTCAAGGATTGAGAAATCAGGCAAAGTTGCCAGGATGCCTGCATGGATTAACAAAGTGCCCTTTGGAAAAGTCAAAACCAAAACCAATGGAACCAGCACAACAACTTTACAGTGTAAGGTGGTCTATAAAGCAAAATATTAGCAGGCACTTTCAATCTTATGCTGGACCTAGAGCACTCAGGAGAGGTTATTTTATTTGTGGAACAACCATAGCCCATAAATTCTTTCTAAGGAAAGAAATTGCTTAATCAAGATCCCACTTCGTGTGTTGTCACAGCACATACTGCAGTTCAAGTACAAGAGAGTACATTTCTGCAGGGCCTTGAGGGAAACAGCACTGACTGCAGATTGCAAAATTCCCACCATGGGACAAAAGGAGGATGAGAACAAGTCTTGTGTGGGCATACTACTCTGTGCCACTTGATATCTTTGTCTTAGTGCTAGGTGTGGCAGCCATTCATGAGGGGAGGACTTGAAAGAAGCAGAAGAAAAAGTACTCAAGGAACCCCACATGTTAATACTGACCATCAGGAAAGACTTATGATTTTACAGGTCCAGCAGGTACCAGGAGGAGGAAGATATTTTTACACCAGAGTGGATGCACTCCAAAATGTTTGTAAAAGTGTAAGCCACACTCACAGAATCACATTATTATATGGGTTGTAAGGGACCTTTGGAGATCATCTAGTCCAACCTCCCTGCTAAAGCAAGTTCACCTAGAGCAGGTTGCACAGGACTACATCCAAGTGAGTTTTGAATATCTCCTGAGAAGGAGACTCCACAACCACTCTAGGCAACTTGCTCCAGTGCTCTGTTGCTCTCACAGTTTTCCTCATATTCAGATGGAACTTTGTGTGCTACAGTTTGTGCCTCTTTCCTGTTGTACTTTTGATAGGCACCACTGAAAAGAGACTGACACCATCCTTTTGACACCTGCCCTTTAGATATTTATATGCACTGATAAGTTCCCTTCTCAGTCTTCTCTTGTCTAGGCTTTAGCCTGTTTACAGCCCCAGGTCTCTCAGCCTTTCCTCAGAAGAGAGATGCTCCAGTCCCCTAATCATCTTTGTAGCCCTCTACTGGGCTCTCTCCAGTAGTTCCTTGCCACTCTTGAACTGGGGAGCCCAGAACTGGCCGCAGATGTGGCCTCACTAGGGCATAGTAGAGAGGGAGGAGAACCTCCCTGCTGGCCACACTCTTCTTAGTGCACCCTGGGATAACACTGGTTTTCTTGGCCACTGTTGGCTCATGGTTAACTTATTGTTCACCGGGACTCCCAGGTTCTTCTCTGTGGAGCTGCTCTCTAGCAGGTCAACCCCTTACCTGTACTGGTGCATGGGGTTACCCATTCCTAGGTGCCCTACACTTGCACTTGTTGAACTTCATTAGGTTCCTCTTTGCCCAACTCTCTAACCTTCCCAGGTCTCCCTGAATGGCAACACAGCCTTATGGTGTGTCAGCCACTCCCTCCAGTTTTGTACCATCAGCAAATTTGCTGAGGGTACACTCTGTCCCTTCATCCAGTTCACTGATGGAGATATTGGACAAGACTGGACCCTCTGCTGACATCTGGGAAACATTGTTAGGTACAGGCCTCCAACTAGACTCCGCACAACTGATCACAAGCTGAGCTCTGTCGTTCAGCCAATTCTCAATCCACCTCACTGTCCTGTCATCTAACCCACACTTCCTGAGCTTACCTATGAAGATGTTATGAGAGACAGTGTCAAAAGCCTTGCTGAAGTCTAGGTAAAACAACAATCACTTCTCTCCCTTCATCTACCCAGCCAGTCACACCATCATAGAAGGCTATCAGATTGGTCAAGCATGACTTCCCCTTGGTAAATTCATGCTGACCACTCCTGATAGCCTTCTTTTCCTCCACATGCTTAGAGATGACCTCCAGAATGAGCTGTTCCATCACCTTTCCAGGGATGGAGGTAAGGCTGACTGGTCTGTAACTTCCTGGATCCTCCTTCTTGTCCTTTTTGAAAACTGGAGTGACACTGGCTTTCCTCCAGTCCTCAGGCACCTTTCCCATTTCCCATGCTCTTTCAAGTATCCCGGAAAGTGGCATAACAACAACATCATCCATCTCCCTTAACACTTGTGGGTGGATCCCATGAGAGCTCATGGATTTATGGCTGTCCAGTTTGCCTAAAGGATCTCTAACTCAATGCTCCTCAACCAAGGGAGAGTCTTCCTTCCTCCAGACTCTATCTTACCTCCAAGAACTGGGATTTTCCTCCAGCCCGGGGACTCCACTTTACCAGAGGATGTGGAGTAGCAATTACTAATGCGTTACCTTGGCAGGAATAGCCCATGTTCTTTGTGAAGGCTGCAAGGGTGAGTCAGCCAGAGACCCATTAGTCCAGAGTTCTTTGTTTTGACGCTACTCAGCAACATATGTGGCGAGGGTGAAAATCATCCCACCAGGCCCGAAGCTCATGTCTAAAGCACAGAAGCTGTTTCCCAAAACACAAAGTTCACTATCTCTTCCCTAACTTTTAATAGCAAATTCATTATATTAACTAACATAGCAACCAGATAGAAAGAACCTGTTTTTATAGAAAATGAGAATGAAGCAGAGTAGAGGGACATGCTACACTGTTTAAAAAGTTGTGATAGTTTGTTATTTTTTAATAACATTCATACCTCATTACAATAATATTCACATGGGTATAAAAATGTCCTCCTCAAATAGAAAGAATATCTTCAGAACAGAATGCCCGATGTGCAGTTTGCCATCATTAGCAAAATAAGTTGAAAAATTAATTTTATTTCATGGAGGTATTGTACTGTTACAGTGGTTAATAAGCTAGAGGAAAATAATTCTAATTTGTGAAGATCCATTCTGTTGAAAGGCAATGACATTTAGCAGTACAGTACCACTCTGTAGGAGTACTGAGCTAATGTTACAACAGCATATGTTTGATTTGAAACATCTAGCCTTTAATCTGTTAAGTAGCTTAATGAGGGTGAGAAGTATCTCTTAAACAGGATTATCTTTACTTTATTGGTATGTTATGGCAGGTTTTGTATGGGAGGATCAAGGTCCTGAAATATGTTTGATGAGGGCTGGTATCAGCCTGCCCTGGTGATAGGGACTTTTCCTACACCTCTATCCTACATCTACTTCCTTTATCAGCAGTGCACAGATTATACATTCCTGCCTGCTGTGGACATTTCTCTACCAAAAGCTAGACCTGAGTGCCTTCTCACAGTGAAGCTACATTTACTGTAGTGGTGTAGAATCAGAGTCTAATTTCACATGTTTTATATTCATGTCACTGAATGGTCAGCAAATGATAGACTGACCTGGAGCTGTGTCGCGGTCGGGCGCGCAGAAATCCGACCACCTCCCAAAGGGAGAAGGGTTGAGGGTAAATTGGGACATCTCCTCACCAGGCTCATAAGCAAACACGGAGACCGAATGAGTATCTAACAAGTTTATTACTAAACATATTCTAATAAAACCTTATTTACTCTATGGAAATATTACAATATTAAAGAACACCATGCCCACCCATTCACTCCCTCTCTCACCCACCGAGAAATAAGGGCAAATAAGGACTTAATTATGTCA
>JAVFHW010055271.1:0-21311 GCA_032159205.1 Eurystomus glaucurus suahelicus | reverse complement strand
GGGGCCACCCGCCCTCGGAACCGCCGCCCGCAGAGCTCCTGGCGTTGTGGGGCTGGGGTTTGAGAGTAAATCCTCCTCCGGAGGAGGAGAGAGCAGTCCTGCCCCAAACTCTCTTTTCCCGAGTTCGGTGCAATGGGAGAACAAGGGTTTAGGAGATGCTGTCGCTGGATTTCGTCCCGGAGGAGGAGTCTCTCCCGCTGTGGTCCCCTCTGGCTGCTGGGGTGCAACTCGCAGGGTTTCCCCTGTTGTCTAAGGCCCGCTATAATTTGTCTGTGATGGTGATGTTCGGGCCCGGTGTTTTGTGATGCACGTGGGTGATGGTAATTCAAAGTAAGCCCCACCATCTGGAAGAGTAGAGGAAAGGATCTGAAATGTGAGGAAGTGTGGAAAGGCAGGAGGCCCCTTATGACCAGCAGTGTTTTCAGGCAGGTGGCTTCCCATGTAACGTGCCAGTGACATAAAAGAGTAAATGCTTTCAGCTATGGCAGAGATACTGGGAGATAAAAAGATGAGATGCCAGGAAGTGCCCAAGAGACATTCTAAAAGACATTGTGAACCACTTTGTGAAACGGTGGTTTCTGTAGGTTTTCCCATTAATGCTATTCCTTTTCCTCATACTAGAAAATTGGAAAACTCAGAGAAGCCGTTTTAGGAAACATCCAAACACCCCTCACCTTTCAGCCGTGAAACGGCTTGGGTGTTGCTCATCCTTCGTACAGTACAACATGAGAAAAGCACCTCGCTCTCGTAGATTTCCACATTGCCTTGCAGAGAGCAAGCCCAAGAATATCCTCTCATTATTAGGCACAACTCCTACCTTACAGACATTTTCTTCAGAGACGGGGTGTAGAGCAAAGGCCTTTGCTCTCTTAATTTCAAGGAAGAGTAAGTGTGGGAGTAGAAGTACACGTACTGGGGGGGGGGGTGTTTAAGTCAGTGGCAATGACTTGGTTTTGAGATTAACAGCTTGTAATGGGCCATGGTCATTGTTTGAACTTGTCTTCCAGAAAGTTGTCCGTTAGTATCCACATTGAGCGTCTCTCCTGTTGCTGAGTGGGCTGAAAAGGAATAATTTGGACTCTCATAAGGAATACCTTCTGATTTGACTGAATGACTTAAAAATCAAAACCTTCCAATTAGACTGCAGCACAAGTTAACTTCTACTTTTGTCACTGTGCAGGATCTAGCAGGGTGAGAAATGATTGTAGTGCTTTGGCTTGTATTTTCTGGAGTGAGAATCTGCAGCTTATTTCCATGTGCTGTTATTTAGATATACAGCTTTTCTGTCCTCACATTAGAATGAATAATGCCTTTTTTACCCGTCTGTTAAATTCTAGATGAAGTGGAGTAAGTAACCTTCAGCCAGTCTGTCCCACATAGCTAAAATGTTGTAAAGGTTATGTGACGAGCAGGGCTATGTTGGTGACTAATGCCATGAAACTCGCCATTCTGGCTCCCTAACCTTCCATCACCTACCCTCGTACATTTGAATGGTCTTTAAGATTTCCTGTGGGGTTGGAAATTGGTATTTTGCTGAAAAATAAATGATGTTGCTTGGGAATAGCAATTAACTGTAGCTGTAATCATTAACAGCCCTTGAGAGAAAGGAAAACTGCATTGGTAGATGACACAGAAATGTAAATATCTCTGGTTGCATCATTGGAGGGGAAAAAATACTGTAAGAACTGCAGCACATGCCATAAGATCTAACAAATAAAAATGGCTCTTCTAATTTAAACGACAGGGTTACTGAGATGGAAGAGAGAACATCTACTTTGAAACAGAAAGCTTTTAGTGGGCAGAAAAATACTTAGAGAAAATGTCAGGACAAAGGTGGAACTAAATGCCTCCAATTTGTCCCTTTGTGAGTGGTTTCCAAGACTAACAGTATGAACATTGTATGCTTCCTGGGGAGGACAGAAAGGGCAAGCCAACCATCCTGTTCCAGGAAAGCATGCTTGTTAAATTGTTAAAATTGACTTTCTAAGCTAGAAATCAAGAGCTCAGCAAGTATCCATTTACACAACTGAGCAACAATGCAAATGGTTGAATTTTTTTTTCTGTTTATAAATAAAAAAAAAAAAAAAAGACTTCTGTGAGGTGAAGCATGTTTCTATTGTGATGCCTTACACAAAAGGTTTGGATTAGCTAGCGCGATGACTGAAAATCCAAAGTATTAATTGAAGTGATGATGATGGTGTTTAATAATCTTTTATTGCTATTTCCCATAATTTAGACTGTTCACTTAAAGCAAAATAGGAGCTGAATTTAGGGATAAAAAATGTACTCTTATTCTACACTGTGATTTTGTCAGCCCTTTTAGGACTGGTCTAATTGGATTAATCTCTGCAGGATGGAGCATCTACCACCTCTCTGGGCAACTTGTTCCAGTGTCTTACGACCCTCATTGTAAAAAATTTCTTCCTTGTATCTAGTCTAAATCTCCCCTCCATTACCCCTTGTCCTATCACAACAGGCCCTGATAAAAAACTTTGTCCCCATCTTTCTTGTAGGCCCCCTTTAGGTGTTGAAAGGCTGCAATAAGGTCTCCCCCGAGCCTTCTGTTTTCCAAACTGAACAACCCCAAGCCTCTCAGCCTGTCCTCACAGCAGAACTGTTCCAGCCCTCTGGTTGTTTTTGTGGCCCTCCTCTGGACCCATTCCAACAGGTTCATGTCCTTCTTCTGCTGACAACTCCAGAGCTGGATGCAGTACTCCAGGTGGAGTCTCATGAGAGCAGAGTAGACAGGCAGAATCATCTCTCTTGATCTGCTGGCCGTGCTTCTTTTGATGCAGCCCAAGATAAGGTTGGCCTTCTGTGCTGGCTCATGTCCAGCTTTTCACCTGTCAGTACCCCCAAGCCCTTCTTTGCTGGGCTGCTCTCAATCCTTCATCCCTCAGCCTGTGTTGATATTGGAGGTTGCCCTGACCCAGGTGCAGGACCTTGCACTTGGCCTTGTTGAACCTCATGAGGTTCACATGGGTCCAGTTCTTGAGCTTGTCCAGGTCCCTCTGGAGGGCATCCTGTCCCTTAGGCATGTCAGCTGCACCACTCAGCTTGGTGTCATCTGCAGACTTGCTGAGGATGCCCTCAATCCCACTGTCTATGTCATTGATGAAGATACTAAACAGCACTGATCCCAGTACAGACTCCTGAGGGACATGACTTGTTATCAATCTGTGTGCAGACGTTGAGCTGGTGACCACTAACCTCTGGATGTGACCATCTGTTTTGCTATTTTACTGGGCTAACAGAAAGAACAGAGACACCAACAAAAGGCTCAGGCTTATTTAACTGCCCACTTCAAGAGAATACAGGAATAAAACAATACGGCTAGTCAGAAAATATAAACTTATTATACTCTAGTTTTATGCAGCAGCAGGAATAAGCAGGGTAATGCACCTAATCATAGCTACATGGAAGTCACTATAGTGATTAAGAGAGATACATCACCAATTGCCCTGTTAATACATTACTATCATCCAGACCCACAGTTGCTGGGGAGCCCTGGTTGCAGTGAGGACTTGGAGAACGTGTCCTGGCAATTGGGAAGTCCTATGCTGTGTGTCTACTCATAGGTGAGGTATCCAAAGTCACTGCAAGGGGATCCAGCTTTTATACAATTGAATAAACAACTCCAGTCGCATAAGTGACCTTCAAAGAAAACTTCAAAAGCAGAACCTCTGGTGTTTGCTTACCTATTGGATTCTGCCAGGGAATAACTCTCAGGGAGTAACACAAAAGGAGCATCCCTATCTGTTTTGGTTTTAATCCCCCATCTCTCAATGGAGCCAGGTGCCAGGTTCCACAGCCTTGCACAGCATACCTCTAGATGGGAAAAATCCTTCTGCTGGTTACGGTTACAAAATAAGCAATGCAGCAAAGTTTTGTAAGTTGGCCTCTAAATATATTCATACTAAAATAGCAAAATATAGATGGATAATATATTGCATGTACGATCAATACTATGCATATTAGCTATATTGTTTGGTTTTAAGGTTCATCTGCAGGTCAGCTTTGGTTCAGGGCCTATGGTTCAGGCCCCAGCACATCACTGTCCAGTCAACTCCTCATCCACCAAACAATCTACCCCTCAAATCCATACCTCTCCAATTTAGAGAAAAGGACTGAGGGGACCATGTCAAAGGCTTTACAGAAGTCCAGATAGATGACATCAGTAGCTCTTCCCTTGTCCACTGATGTCACTCCATTGTAGAAGGCCACTAGGTTGGGCAGGCAGGACTTGACCTTTGTGAAGCCATGCTGGCTGTCTCAAATAACCTCCCTGTCCTCCATCTCTTCTAGGAGGATCTGTTTCATGATCTTCCCAGGCACAGAAGTGAGGCTGACAGGTCAGTAGTGCCCAGGGTACTCCTATCTACCCTTTTTAAAAATAGGTGCAATGTTTCCATTTTCCCAGTCACCAGGGACTTCACCTGACTACCATGATTTTTCAAATGTCGTGGAGAGAGGCCTGGCCACTACGTCATTGAATCCCATCAGGATTCTGGGATTCATCTCATCATGTCCCATAGACTTAAGTATGTTCAGGTTCCTCAGGTCGTAGTGGACCCGGTCTCCTCTAACAGTGGGAGGGAATTTATTCCCCTTGGTCCCCATCTTGCAGCCCATCAACCTGGGAGGTGTGAGAAGAGAGGGTGCCAGGGAAGACTGAGGCAAAAACATTGTTGAGTACCTCAGCCTTCTCCTCATGTGTTGTTACCAGTTTACCAGACATGTTCATCAGGGGGTAACCCTTTCTTTGATCTTTCTTAATTACCATGAAGCAACCAAAACAGCTATCTAGATAAACAATGGTAGACATGCTACAACACATCTGGTTTTATGTAGGTTTGATGCTATAGATCAGAAATGGACCAAGATGGGTGTGGTGAAAAGGGTACCAGATGAGTGATGCTGAGATACATTTTCCTGGCACTTCTTTCTTAAACCCTTCTCTGATCCTTTTATTTTGCAGATTGTCCACTTCAGTCAGTGGCTTTGTGTAAAAGCAAAACCTTTCTCTGACCAGGTAGTACTGTAAAACAGGTGGAAAAGTGTGTGTAGATATTTGTTAGCATCATAAAATAATAGAATAATAGAATGTATTGGGTTGGAAGGGACCTCTAAAGGCATCTAGTCTAACCCTTCTGCAGTCAGCAGGGACATCTCTAACTACCTCAGGTTGCACAGAGCCCCATCAAGCCTGACCTTGAATGATTCCAGGGATGGGACCTCCACCACCTCTTTGGGCAACTGGTTCCAGTGCTCAACCACCTTCATATTAAAGAACTTTTTCCTAATGTCCAACCTAAATGTACCCTTTTCTAGCTTAAAACTATTACCTGTTGTCCTGTCACTACAAACCCTTGAGAAGAGATCTTCCCCTGTGTTCTTATAGGCCCCTTTCAGGTATTGGAAGGTCGCTATAAGGCCCTTCCAGAGCCTTCTCTCCAGGCTGAACAACCCCAACTCTCTCAGCCTGTCTTCATAGGAGAGGTGCTCCAGCCCTCTGATCATTTTCGTGGCTCTCCTCTGGACATACTCTAACAGGTCCATGTACTTCTTGTGTTGGGGGCTCCAGACCTGGATGTAGTACTTCAGGTGAGGTCTCACCAGGAGAGAGCTCATCATATCATAAAGGAAGATAGATCTGGGAGGTGAAGTTTCAAATTAATACATTACAACTGATAGCTGGCCTATCTAGAACACCTTAGCTATACCATAGAAAGACTCCACAAGTCCTTAGTAACAACACAGGTGAAACTAGACTCTCCTTTCCACCTTCCAAACTCTATGGCAATGCTAAAACTTGACACAACTTGATATTGCTTCTGAGGGTAAGTCCTACCTTTAATTGGACTACGAAACACAGGACTTGTTTTGTTGACAAAGAAATCCTCTGTGGATTGGGATGCTCAAGTTTTTACAGCAGTGCTTCTGTGCACACATTTGCGCCACTCCATTAGCTTGAGTAGATTATGTTGTCCTGCTGAGGTCACTGGCACTTCAAATGTGTTCAAGAACTGCTTCTCAAAGTCCTTCCAGTTTGCTATCTATCTATAGCAAGTATTCCTTTCTGAAGATGGCTGCTGAATGCCACATCCATCTCCAAGCCTTCTTTAACATTGTTTTCTTGGCCTCATCCACAAAAGGAAGTACTTGCTAATTCCTTTGTGCTGTGCGAATGTGTGCTGTGGTCCTTATGTGTCTCAATTAAAAGTTTTTTTTTTTCCCATTTGAAAAACCTTGATTTTCACCCAGCTCCACATGTCAAAATTGCCTTATTTATATTTCTTATGGTGTCTGCCTAGCCAGACCCTATGGCTCTTCCACCTAACTGCTCTCAAAACCTCAGGCAGTTCTCTGTCTCCTCATGTCCTCAAGCACAAGAAGTTAACCTGAGGGAAGATTTTTTGTCTCTGGCTGTTTGCTAATGCCCCTAGGTCTTGATCTTTTCAGGCAATCATTTTTGCTTGACTGCTGCTTGCTGGCAGAGTTGGCCACGGGTCAGATGTGGAAGGACTCTGCTGATGAGAAAGTCTGATCAAGAAACAAGTGGCAAAAGGGAAGCAGCAAATGCCTGAAAGGCCTATGCTTTGCCATCGAGCCATCTCACCAGGGGTGGGATTCAGAAACCCTGGTAATGAGTCATGCATCAGTCTTGAGGTGACCTCAGGGACTTCAGCAGGGTTGCGGTGGAAGAGGTGCAGGCTGTTGTATGAGTCACAGCATCAGACAGCATCACAGGAGCAAAAACCTGCCCATATAATTGAATGGCAGCTTTGTCTATCTGCATCATTCTGCCTGGTGTGCTTTTTGCCTGTAGGATACTTCTGATTAAATATACTTTATTTCTTCAATCTGGAAGTACTCAGAAGATGCGATAATATCAGGAGAGTCACCCACAAGTACTGTGTGTTATGTATAATGGTGAATAATTGGTATCTTGCTTTGTCCCAAAGAACACAGCAAACTGAAGCCCACACTTCTTAAAAGGGGTCTCTAATTGGAGTCTCTTGCCTGTGGAGAGAGAGGGAGGGAAAATAACCCGTGTCAGCTTGTCTTGACCTAACTCTACAGTTAAAAGCTAATGATTTTGGATACTCTGAAACACCTTTAAAACAGTTTTAGGAATAATCAGGTAGAAACGACGACATATTAGGGCACTTGAAATGACTAATTCTTTCTGGGAAGCTTGCTGACACCCTTCCTATCTATTAAGGAAATAGTAAAAACAAAGGAAACTGATCAAAAGAGTACCATCAATTCATGTTACTTGCAGGTGCTGGAAGACTGGAGTTTCTCAAGCCAACTAACCTTGAAGCAAATGAAAATCGGGATGGATATCATCAAATACCCAGTCTATAGTTTATTTAAACAATGCAAATATCTCTTTAAAAATAATCGTCCCATGCTGTGGGTGTGAAAGAAACAGTGAAAATTTTGTCACAACAGTTCTGATTGCCCGCCCTCTGATTACTTTGTGCCATGTCTGCATCTTTACTAAGTTATAGCAGCTAATACTGGAAACCATTTCCAGGCATATCAATGATAAGAAAATAATCAGGAACAGTCAGCATGGATTCGCGAAGGGGAAGTCATGCTTGCCGAGGTTTAGGTTCAATCCACCAGACCTACAACAGATGCTCTCTCTTAACCCCTCTTTTCCCCCCCAAATAGAGGAAGAGAAAAAGAGAATAAGGGAGAGAGACTTATGGCCCCCTCCCCTCCAAAATGGGAGAGGAAGGGAATGAGAGAGAGGCTTCCAGGTTAGAAAATAAAACTAAAACAGCTTTGATTAAGAGAATAATAAAATGGAATATATAGAAATACATAGAAAACCAGTATGGAACCCAACCTCCCCCTGAGGAGGCTGGAGCCATCACCACTGAGGCTGTGGAGCAGGCACCAGCAAAGTCCTAGATTAGGCTCAGCACCAGACAGGAACCAGGTTCTGGAGCTGGGTTCAGGAACACATGAATCAGGATCAAAGGCAGAATGGACGGAGTCCTCCTCGGATGCCAGCCCTTGAGGAGGAGGGCAAAGAAGGCACACGAAGGAAGAAGGCCAAAGGGAAGGGGTCAGAAGGCAGAAGCTCCCAGGAAGAGGGCCAGGCGAGCCCAGACCCTCATGATCCCTCAGCTCTATACTGAATATGACGTATATGGGATGGAATCCCTCACTGGTCAACTCAGGGTCCCCTGTCCCAGCTGCTCCTCCCCTGAGGTGTGGCCTTTCACTTTCTGCACCCCGCGATGTGGTACACAAGAGTTAGCAGTGGCCTTGGTCTGCACACCGGTCCTCTGTAGTAACTCTAAAACATCAAATGTTATCACTGCTAGAAGCAGACACCATCCGCAAAAACATGCTGGTAGCTTCAGAAAGTGCAGTTAGAAGAGACTCAGATGAAAAGTAAAATCACTGAACAGAATTAGTTTGGTTCTAACTCGAACCAGGACAATGCTTGACCAATGTGATAGCCTTCTACAATGAAATGACTGGCCTGGTGGATGAGGAGAAAGCAGTGGATATTGTCTACTTGGACTTCAGTAAGGCCTTTGACATTGTCTCCCATAATATCCTCATAGATAAGTTGTTGCTGTATGGCTTGGATGAGCACACAGTGAAGTGAATTGAAAACTGGCTGAATGGGCAGACCTAAAGGGTGGTGATCAGTGGCGCAACATCTAGTTGGACACCAGGGACTAGCAGTGTGCCCCAGGGGTCAATACTGGGTCCTTCAACATCTTCATTAATTATCTGGATGATGAGGCAGAGCACACCCTCAGGAATTTTGCAGATGACAGAAAACTGGGAGGAGTGGCTGATAACAGAGCATCGTGCTGCCCTCCAGAAGGACCTTGACAGGCTTGAGAAATGGGCTGACAAGAACCTGGTGAAATTCAACATGGGGAAGTGCCAAGTCTGGGGAGCAACAACCCCAGACACCAGTATATATGCTGAGGTTTGCCCAGCTGGAAAGTAGTTAGGCGGAATAGGACCTGAGGGTTCTGGTGGACACCAAGTGGAACATAAGCCAGCAATGTGCCCTTGTGGGAAAGAATGTGAATGATATCCTGGGCTGCACTGGGAGAAGCATTGCCAGCTGGCTGAGGAAGATGATCCTTCCCCTCTACTCAGAGCTGATGAGGCCACACCTGGAGTACTGTGTCCAGTTCTGGGCTCCTCAGTACAGTACAGACAGGGACATACTGGAGAGAGTACATTGAAGAATCATTAAGATGATGCAGGAACTGGAGCACTTGTCCTATGAGGAGAGGCTGAGAGAGCTGGGACTATTCATCATGAAGAAGAGAAAGCTTAGGGGGAACACATCAGTGTATATAAACACCTGCAGGGAGGATGCAAAGAGGACAGAAAAGCTCTTTCCACTGGTTCCCAGTGACTGGTCTAGAAGCAGTGGGCACAAACTGAAACACAAGAGGTTCCCTCTCATCTTCAGCAAGCACTTTTTCACTGTGAGGGTGACCAAACACTGGCACAGGTTGCCCACAGAGGTGATGGAGTCTCCATCCTTGGAGATACTCAAAAGCTGCCTGGACATGATCTAGGTCAACCTGCTGTAGGTGACCTTACTTGAGTGGGGGAGTTGGACCAGACAACCTCCAGAGGTACCTTCCAACATGCACCACTCTATGATTCTGTAGCAGCAGAGGAAATGATGGATGAGTGTGAGTGTGCGTACCTACATGGGCTAAGTGGCCCCTTATCAGTGTGTGCGGTGGCACTGCAAGGGAGAGAAGTGCAAGGCGAGTTTTACTGGAGAAGGGATGTCCTGGTTTGGCCAGGACAGGGTTAATTTTACTGGAGCCAGGTAATTCTATACCATGCTGACGTCATGCCCCGGGGCCAGTTCCGGTGGGGGGGCTGTTCGCGGGCAATTCGCTTTTCGCTGCATCTGGGTGAGCTCGCTCCCTCGCTATTCTCTGTTATCAATCTTCTTTTTTTGTATTGTTCCTTTATCACTGTTACTGCTGGGTTTCTTTGTTAACTGCAAAAAGTGCTTTTTATATGTTGTTTTCTTATATAAATATATATATATATATAAAACCTTCCTTATCTCAACTCAAAAAGGCACTTTTAAACATTTTTTTCCTTTGTTCGTGACCCACAGCAGAGGGAGGGGGCGGGGAGCCACCGTGGCTCGGCCACCCTCTTACTAAACCAATACAAGGGGGTGAAAGCAGCTCTCTTTGGGGGGTGTGATACCTTCTCAGTGCACCAGGAGTTCTCTGGGGGAAGAAGTGCAATGTGACGCAAGACACAGGGCAGCTGTGTCCCTGAGTAACATGAAATCTGTTTTTTTCAGGAGACAGCCTGTCTGATCCCCATCAAATGCTGACAGCTTACCTCCCCCATCTGCTCCATTGGGACCAACTGCTCTCACATGGCTGGAGGCACCAGAGCTGCTTGCTGCAGTCCTGTGGTGGATCCTCGGCTCTCGGGCACTTCCCTGGCAGCTCCCCTTCCTGCTCCCTTTGGAGGATACCTGCTGCTTCACCCACCGCAGTCCCACCAGCCAGGTGTCTCAGAGGGGTTTGCTCCAGCAATGCCCTCCAGCAGCTGCAGGGCAGAGGCTTCTCGGAGGACACATGTCACCTCAGCCCAGCTAGCTGCTGGTGATGGCCACTGTGAAGAGCTTTCAGACTTTCTCTGAAGTCCCAGGGGAGACTGATGTGCTACGAGACAGGTATCTGTCAGCTGTGCTGTACCAGAGCCAGCAGTCAGGGATCAAACCAACAGCGTGTATGTGCTGTGCAATTCCACTTCTTGTGTTTGGCTTTCAGGGGCACCAAAGACCAAGGTCAGGGAGAAACAGAAGTCTGTCCAGGCTTCCCTCCCACACTGTGAGCTGCTGGAGACTGCCTGCCAAGGAAATGCTGTTTGAGTTTGTACCCACAGGTAGCAGCCATGAGGAGTTTGGGGGAAGAAGGGAAGGGAATGATTGTTTGGGAGATGTTGCTGGTTTCTTCTGGGGATAATGCACCAAAGGACTGGGAAGGGCTAGTAGCCATAAGGTCTCTGTACTGGAGTGGGGAAAAATCAAGAGATGTTCTGTTGTCTACACGAAAATACCTGTGCATCACCGTAGCCATTGCATGCCACTGACTTTCTAAAAATCAAGAGCTGACTTTGTACAGGCACTGCTGATAAGAGGCCTCGTTGTCTCAATAGTGGCTAGAGGTGTAGGTGATTTACCTTTGTGCTCTACTGACTAATTGGGCAGTTATGGGGGCAGCTACACAGATTTCAGTATTTCCTTTCTATGGACTCACTGCCTTTTCTTGAAGCTGCACCCGCAGTATTCATTAACTTACTAAGCCATCACAGATGGTGAGATGATGATGATCATAAGGCAGTCACAGTACTTCCCTGTGTCAAAGAGTGGTATTTAAGGGTAGGGGTACGTGTTCATTGTGCTGGGAGCACAGCTGTGTGAATGCTTTAGGCATAAAATACATTATAGTGTTCACTAGATGAGGAGATGTGTAACCACAAGGGGTGAAGAACGGTGATGGGAGAGGACTTTGCCAATGTTACACACCTTTCAACGTAATAGGCTGTTCTTGTATTTCAAAGGCATCAGTGCAGGAGGGTGAATGGGGATTAGGATGGTGGGGTTAAAGTTTTTATTGCTGTACACTTGGGCTGACTGCAATACTCAGAGCTGGCAAAAACCTTGGATGCTAATATCAGGGGATATCAAACGGTTCCTGATTGCAAGCGTGGGTGTAAATACACTGCTAATACACTCCCTTTCTGCAGAACAGACCTATGTCTCTGAAGAAACAGGAAAGAATGCTGTAAAAACAGCTACATATGCTGCAGAGGAGGAGCAGAGCACAGGAAGGTCTCCAGCCAGCCCTCCAGGAGTGAGGGGTTGGTACAAACCAAGTCTCCGAGCTCAGGTTCAAACCGACCAAACCTGGCCCCTGCCCACCCTCATCTTCACTGCACTACACCTCATGTGGGAGCAGCCCAGACCACCTAAGACATCTGGGTTTAGACAAGGATGCTGCTTACCATCTACCATAGATGGGTTTAACCTTTCTGCTGGGTTTAGAGGGCACCAGTGAATATTTACCCAGTGCATTTGCTGTTGCTGGCCCTTCCCAGCCCATCAGGAAGCACTCACGCATGAGGCCCCATCTCCACATCAAGCACTGGGTGTGAGGTGCCCTATGTCCTCTGTTGAGAGATCTCCAGCCCAAAAAGGTGCCTGAGCCATGTGGCAGGCTCCTTTCTCACTGCAGGCTTCTGTGAGGTATTGCGCAATGCATGTGTGCAAAATTTTTTAATTTCGGCCAAAGAATATATCTTTCACTGGCATGGCGGTAGGGAAGGCACAGTAACAGAAGTTTTATAACAAGCTTTTTATTTCTTCCTGCACAGACTTTTCTGCAGACTCTGGCAGTGTTTTGGGTCCCCAGTGTACTGCACATATGGGCACTGTCTCTTCAGCTAGGCTTTCACATCCCCACTCACAGAAGCCCTGTTACAGCACAACAGCTATCAGAAGTCTGGCCCCAAGACCTGCAAATGAAGATGCTGCTAAAGGAGAAGCCCCTGTACTCCCTGTTTCCTCGACTGCCATGCTGCAAGCAGATCGGCGCAGCTCATGTAGCATCACTCTGACTCAGAGTAAGCACCTTTAGGTAAGCACATCCTTAGGCTTCCAGTTGGTCCCAAATGCCCACTTCCCAAAATTCATTTTCATTTTCCATTCAAGAAGCAATCTTCACATGAAGCCACAGGATGTGGGCAGCAAAGACTCCTTGTCTAGACAGACACCTCATTCCAAGCACAGATGCTTGGTTTGGACACTCCTTCAACACACCTCCCTACAGAAAATGAACATGGGTCAGTCCAAGATCTTAATCTGCTGTTCTCATGGTCTCTGAAAAGGCGCAACCAGCCATTGGTGTATGCTGAAAAGTACCTTGTGCTTTGACAGGAAGCTGCAGTGTGCCAGGATGAGTAATTAATTAGCCTCGTGCTGCCACAAGCATTTCCAGTCCCAGCTGACAACAAACTAATTAAGAACCTCCCTGCAGTGTCTATTTTAGATAACCATTTACTTTGGTACAAATTAACAAAAGGCTTTTCTAGTGGTTTATTTCATAGACAATTCATTAGATTAATTTATGGGGCAAATAGAAGGAACTTGAATAGACATTTTGAGTTCTCAGCAACCAAAAGCCCACTTTTGCTGAAGAGTGCTCCAATTTTATCACAGCGAAACACTTGCTTCCTTCTGATTTTTTGTGTCATGTCATTTGTTCTTAGATGTTACTTTAGCCCAAGTTCAGAGGCTTTGAAAACTGAAGGTGACCTTGTAGGTGCTGATTCGTAGGAATATAAGCATCACCCTCATATGTGAGCTGTCCAGAAGAGTCATTTGAGGTACTTGCAGACAGAGCACCATGATTGCTAAGTGCACCCTGTGATCAGTGTCATCTGTTTCTGCCTCTCAGGAGGTTGAGGAACCAAACCTCATGCCACCCCTACGATCCCTGCATCTGTGACCATGGGAAACATAATTCATCTGCAACTCCAGGGGTTTCACAGGTTCATCCCACAAAGCCTAACAGAATCAGAATAGGGCCCTACATCTCTCAAAGGACAGGCAGGAGTGTCCTTCCTTTTCACATTAGTTTTCAAATGTTAAGCTTGACCCTGCCTAACAACTGCACAAATACAGTTTTTCTTTAGGATGCCATGGGAGTCTCAGATGTAGTCTGGACCAGAGCAGGGACGTGGGTTGACAGTGAACCCAGAAGTAACCTGTTTAACTCCACTCCAGGATCTGTCCTAATGGGGAAGCATGTGCAGGAGGATTTTACCTTAGCTTACTGCCTCTGCACTGCCTCATGTTGAAAAAGTATAGCTGTGAGGGTGAAATATTTAAGTTTAACCCCAAATCAAGAGTGAGTGGATGACAGCAAAGACAGCAGATTGGGTCTTATGTAGCAAGAGATCGCACAGGTTGGAAAGGGAATTGAGGCTCCAGACAAGAGAGGAGAACAAAGAACATGAGCTGCGAGGTCTTGCTGGGGGAATAGGGCAGCACCACAGCAGCAACAAAATTCTCTGTGTGGTTTTCAGCAGGGTACAGTTCTGCAGGCAACTGAGATCAGGTGCTTTGTCAGCACTAGAATTGATAGGGAAGGTCTCTTTGAAATGAATGTTTGAGCATCTAATTTATTTTTGCTCTGTGGGGATACTAGCCAGTTCTGTTCTCAAACACCAGTAGAAACTTAGGTTAAAGCCTCAGAGATTAATTTTTCTTCCATATTTGGTTGAAATGTGGTTGTAGATATGCATGCAGAACAATTTAGTTGGAGAAATTGCTAAAGCTAGGGATGCCTCTCTACAAGTCATCTGCTCAGAGCCACCTGCTCAGAGGCATGCAGATCATCTTTGTTGATAAAGGGGAGTATTTCTATGCTTTTCTCCCTAAAACACTGTCCCAAACTAGAATCCCTAGATTCTTGTCTAGGTTAACTCATAGGACGTGAAAAGTCAAAACATTATTGGGATTATCAATTTGTATTTCTCATTACCCAATTCTGTGTAATTTTTGCCTAATCCCCCCCACCCCCAACTCTCCCCAGTTGTATGTGAGGACAATTGGGAACATTTCTGCTGTTCCATGGCAACAGAGCTGTGCTGTGGAGGCTCCACAAAGCCACGTGCATTATGATGTTTAGCCCTTGTTGCAGGCTGGCAATGTGTACGCTTTTCCTTCCCAGTCCTCTCCAACCCTTTTTAGATGTAAGCAGCTACAGTGAACGTTAAACGTGACTTTGCTGTTGCTATCTGCCCTCCCCCTCCTAATCCTTAAGGCTGTTGGTGATTTCCTTTGTGGCTGGACGCTGGGATGCTGGTGACCCACTTCCCGAGTGTGAAGGCATCATGGAGCATAGAGTACCTGCAGCACCCAGCAGCTCTGTGGAAGCTGAGTGCTGACAGCTGGGAGGCAGCCAGAGTTGAACACAATTGCTTCTGAAATGCACGCTTGCACACTTCTCCCCAGCAGATGCTTCTGCCATAGCTGTATGACAAAACGTGCTCTCGACTTACAAGGCCTGACTCTTTATAGGTGTAGACTGGCTCAGCGCTACCAGCTTTGATTTATTCTGGATGAGGAACTGTCCCTACACTTTCTGCCAAAAGCCTCTGAGGACCCTATTAAGCAGAGGGCTTCTAGACCTTTTTTGTGAGGATTAGCTTTATGTAAGCGCCCTGTGCCACATTGATGCAATTTGTACCATTGTTCTTTTCTGGCCTATCCTCTGAGCATTTCATCGTGGCCTCCTGAAGTCACTGGCACTGCTCTGCTAACTCCTGCCTGGTGCAATCCTCTCTTGGGTGAGCTCAGCCTACAAGCACAGTAAATTTGTCTTTCAGGGGCACTGATGTCAGTTTTATTTTTTCAACTTTAGCTGTTTCCAAGAATATTGGATGGTTTGTAAGGATGCTGTGTGCATAAGACCGGCCCCGCCCCCCCCCCCCCCCCCCCCCCCCAGTTGTAAACCCAGATGTCCTTTGTGCTTTGGTGTCTTAAGGGATGGGGTTCTTGAGCATGCTGCAGTGCCTCAATTCTGTCTGGCCTCTGAAGCTGACCTGATGTCTGCTGATGATTTTCCAGAACAGAAAATCCTCATGGGACCATGAGTCTAGGGGTGAACTAGGTCTAAACTCCCAGTGACCACAACCCAGTATGCTATGTATTTCTCTGCACAGGTTTGCTCAGCCTCCACAGAAATACTGAACATTGTATCTAATTGTGCATCTTTGTCATTTTTAGACTCTCCCCAAATATGGATCCTTGATTGCTAGGTGCTACCTTGCCTACAGGTCCCAGATAGTTGCATTCTATTTCTTCTGTACTCCTGACTCCTTTCAGGGACAAGGCTATCTCAGGGAGAGTGCATTCTGCTGCTAAACATGCTGTAAACAGGCCATGAGGCATGTAGTCCTTGGGCTTGAACTGGAGAGTCTGACCCTATTTCACTAGTAAGGGTACTGGTTCCTATTATAAAGCCCTTGTCCTGAATCCCACGCTGTTCTGTCCAAGGGAAGCCACCAGCTGCCATGTTATCTCTTGGCTTGTTGAAGGGTCTCTGTCTTCAGCAAAGCAATTTTCTAACAGTATTTTAGCATTCATTCAGACCCTGTGTTCCTGTCAGGGCCTTTTCCAGTGTTCCTACCCAGTTGCTAGCTGCAACCTGGGTAATCAGTTAGCAGGACAAAGACTGGATAAAAAAATTCTCAGCAATGTTTATTTGACAGGTTCATCCATTGTGATCAAAGGCCCATTGAATTTAATGGACATTTTGCTAGTGACCTCAGGAGACCAGGATCTGACTCTCCCTAATTTATAGATAAGTCCATTACAGCTTTGGGAGAAATTAAATCCCTTTCTCTACTCTTTGGGTGTGGGGAAAAGGCATGTATTGTGTTTCCTTTTTAGATGATGCTTCTTCTCACAACTGGCGATTATCTGGGACAGTAGGTGGTGTAGCACGTGTCAGAGGACTGTGCTGTGGCAATTTCATCATCATATATTTAGCCCTGAGTCTGGGACATGGCTTGTACTGGACAAAGCTGAGCTAAGGTTACCTCCATAATTACAGCCATGCATTTCTAGTCTGTGCAACCACTGGTGCTGCAGAAAACAGCTTTGAACTTCCACTCCCTTTTATTCTTTCTTAGCAGACTTGGTAGAGGAAGAGGTATTCACATGACTTCTCTGTCTTCCTCTGAGATTTATATTCTGGAGTACGTCTCAAATGTACTTCAGGAAAAGAAATGAAATTTCGCAGTGTGACTGCACTAGCAGAGTGAACATTTTTCTGGTGGTAGCTCTTTCCCCTTCATATTAGCACTGGTTTCTGTTTTGTTCTGGTTTTCCTATATGCCCTTAAACACTTCTTCTTTAGAGTGAGCTGAGATGGTCCCTTGTGTGAAAGTTAGCTTTGGGAAGAAAGCACTAAGCCTTTTACAAGAGCAAAGCTGCGCCTGTGTTTAGACTCATTCCATCACCCTCTGTGGCATTTGAGCTGATTCCTCTTTTTATGCCTATCACCTTCTCATTTCCTTTGGCTGGGATCCTTCTTTCTTTCTGTTGAAATGTTTGGAGGGCAGGCAATTCCCTGGCTGCCTGCAGATGAAATGAGATCAGCTTTCAGTGTTGAGTTGTGTAACAGCTGCCCACTGTCACTACAGAGCCAATTTTGGGACAGTGTCATCAGCTTTGTCAATCCATATGTCCCAGAGAGATTTTTACTGGATCAAAGCTCAAGTGTGCATTAAATGGATCAAATTCTTAAATGTACATTTGAGATTTGAAGTGACGAATGGGACACACAACCATCATTAACAAAACAGAACTGTAATTCATTGATGTAAGCTGAAAGTTTCCATGGATTTCAGCTATCCATAGGTACATGATCTCTGAAAGATTGTCCTATGCTCACCCTGGCCTGTATATGAGTGTGTGTGACTAAGCAAGAAAAAATGTATTTTTGTGTTTGCAAATTTTGCTTTTTTTACTAAAGCTTTTAATTGTGAAGTCTGTGCTTGTGAAAAGTGTATTGCAAAATGACCAGTATGAATAATACCTGGGTTTCAGTTTGACAGAGCCAGTGTAAAAAGGCCTGAGGGAAGTTTGCAAAGATATATCGTAGCTTTCTGATAATAAAAATGTCTCACTTCTCTTAGATGTGGGACACTGTGTCCTGGAAGATGGCCTCTTGTTATCTAACAGCAGAACCTCCTCCAGTGAGGGCATCCCATAAATTGCTCTTTTCAACTGAATTCATTTCTGAACAAGGCAACAAGAACCCAGGGTTGGTAGGTCAGCACCGCACAAGCTGCATTAGATCCTAGGTGGCTTCTGCTTGAAGGATCAGCTTCAGCCTGTCTTGTTTGCACATGCCAGGCAGCTGATGGGCTGCGGAACTGTATGTGGAGCTCAGACAGCTCATGATTTACATAGGTTTGCATAGACAGCTAGATAACTGAAACATCATGTGCTTTAGATATGTCATCTGCAGAGACTCTGATACTGAAAATAAAGTCTCAGAACTGAGTTTGGATATATTTCTTTTTGTTTAAAACCAAAAGCATGATCAGTTCTGTTTGCTCCACTTACCTGGTTTGTACTAGTTAAATTTTTGTTCAGTATTCTTCTTTCAGCCTAATAGTGGCTTAACTTCATCCATTGCCTTAATATTTCTTTAACTGTCTCAATTTAAAGAAGAAACCAACCAAAATATGCTGAATGATTGAGATGTGGGTGTGCTCAGTAGAACATGGTCTGACATTAGCTCTAGGTCACTTCTCAATAGGCTTCTGAGCATCTACAATGTGACAGCTGCCTTCAGGCTAACTAAAGAAATGAAAAAATGAGTGCTTATTTATTTTGTTTTAAATAACCATCTCATGTTGTAAACAAACTAATAAACATACCGTAGCCAGATGTGTAGCATTTATAAATCAGTATAAGCACCTCTATTCCTCTGATAGAGTCAGTTGGTGAATACTGATTTGCATCTTTCACTGCATCAAACCTGCCTGCCTGAGATTAACCCCTTGAAATGATAGTGTCTTTTAAATGTTAATTCGTCCTGTTTATTTACAGCACAGGACAGCTTTTAATGGGAGATGCCAACCCAGCATTCTAGGTGCTTTTGGACAATGGGTTTCATTATGGAAGTTCCCATAAGAAATTTTTCCAGGAATAAGCTGTTTGGTTTTCTTTATGCTGGATAAATTCCAGCTCAAGTAATTACAGTCTACCTACCTCAGTTCCCCCAAAGGTCCAATTAATGCAGGCATGCTTAGCATAAAATTGTTACATGCTGCTACTGCACATGGCTAAACATCTGTTGTGCTTCCCCCCCAACAACAAATATATCTCAGTGGCATGTGAACTGATTCCCTTACATCACTGCTGTGGTGTGCCTGAATGATTTCAGTGCTCACAGTCCTCCAAGTTAAAGCACACTGGTTATGCATGCTTTTATCATGATCTTCCTAGTCTTGCTTGTCTTGCTTATCTTTCTTCACTGGCTTTCTCACTCAGAACTGGAGATGGGAAGAGGCAAAAGTCCTGCTGGTTAAATTTGTTTCTGGATCTTGAGCCACCATAGATGGGGAAGGTATCAGAGCAAAGGGTGGCATGTTGCCAGAGGTGCCAGGCACACTGGGAGGCTTTGCTCACACGGCACATGTTGTTCTGAATACCTGAGATACCTGAGAGGGCACCCACTACTGAAGTAATTAGTTACGTCCGGGTTGCTTCACAGACCTGTGACACCAATGTGTTTGTTATCTGCTGCCCACCTATTGTGAAAGAGAGTTTAAAAACCCAGAGAGTTAGTGGAGATGAGAAGCCTACAGCTGCAGTAGTGCCTGTTCTGTGCCCGTCTCTTTTGAAAGCCTTTTTTACCTCTGCTTTTTTGGCCAGATGTTGGTGTGATCATTGCAGCAGGAGTGTGCTGCTTTGATCTTCACTGGTTCCTAACTCTAGTGACCTGGTGTGACTCCCGTGGTTCATAAAAGTCAGCTGCAGTGCTCATGCCTAATCCTTGTTGGCAGACTGCAGCCAGCTGTCCCATTAGGGGCTCAGACCTTGTGAATGGGGACCTTTCCAGGCCTTGTCCAGCTTTGGAAAGCTTGCCCCCATCATAACCACTGTGGTAGTGAGGCTATTTCAATATCAGGGTTGAAAGGCACGGCCCCTTAATTTTGTAGTTTGAACAGCTAAAAAGCAATGTGCTGCCCAAAGGTAACTCCTGGGCTGCACCAGCTGCTTGGTGGGACCCGTGCATTGCTGGGGCAGTAGCTCACCGCAGGAAGGCTGCAGTGAGAGGGGGCCCCAAGAAAAGAAAGCTGGGTATGAGAAGGATCAGAGAGGGGGAAGTTTCCCTACATTGTGCTTTGCTGTTTGATCTTCAGGGATCCTCTTGGACATGCTGCAGGATTTCCAGCTGTGTGTGTCAACTCCCAGTATATGCACCCAGGGCTGCAAGATACAGTGGGGACAATTTGTTCTGTGGAGCTGCTGTAGGCCAGGATAATCCACACTTCTCTTCTGCACCTGTGGGTGCATTCATCTTTCAGCCCACAGGGGGCTCAGTTCACCTCCTTGCATTGCTCAAGGGATAGGAATTCAGCTGGCAGCTCCTGGGTCAGGCTGGCTTCGGAGGGTGGAGCAGCTCTGGGAGAGAGGTGGTTTGGTGCAGGGCACCCTGAGTCAGTCTGTCTCTGACGTCTGTTGAGGTCTCGCTCAGTGACAGTTTACAGCTTCCTTCCTGCACAGCTGGCATGGGCAGGTGTCATCCTACCAGACCCCTCTTCCGACAGTGACACCAACATCCTCCGGCCACAGCACAAAGCACTGGGCACAGGCTGTAGCCACAGAGGTGGCATGTGCCTTGCCACTGGAGAGACTGCCTTTCCTGTGTGTGCTGTTGGCGTCAGTCAGCTCACATTTCATCCAAGCTTGATGTGGAAGTGGACACATTCAGCACATGTCCTTCCTGGGAAATGGCTGTTGGCCCTGAGACATTGCTTCGTCCAAGCCCATTGACTTTCAAAGCATGATACGAAGCAACTGACCCAAGGGCAGAGGGCTAGTTAGAGCCATAAGGGAAACAAGTTTCATTTCACATATGTAACTGGGCAAATTGACTCTCTCCAGAGTTCTTATGCATAAAAGTGGAGTCATACCATCTTTTTCTTCATGTGCCTGTCTTTATAAACAAAGCTGCATGGCACTTGGGTACCATAATCTTACAAAGCCAAATTATTTCTTATTTCTTGGTGCTAGAGATGTGGTCTGTTTGCTCTTGGAGAGCTTTGCCCCAGCACCCACGAGGTGTGAGATCAGTATTTCTCAGGAGCACACTTCCCTGACAGGAAGCAAGTTGGCCAAGTTGAAGTTTGGCTGGATGCAGCTGTGGTCATGTCCTGGTCAGGTCTTTTGCAGACAGCAGTGGTTATGAAGGAAGCTGGAAGCAAGGATGTACCCCTCTTTTCCCTGGGGAGATGGTTTGGAGCTGAGCTCTACTGCTTTCCCCTCAACACACTCTGCCACAGCTGCAGGCAGATACATCTCTGCCCAGTCTCATACCTACTTGATGCTCATTCTAACCCTGAGCTCTGCTTCTGTGGTGGGTTAACCTTGGCTGAGCGCCAGGTGCCCACCAAGCCACTCTATCACCCCCCCTTTCCTTCCCCTCTCCCTCCTCAGCAGAGCAAAAAGAAAGGGGAGG